>KZ061595.1:96055-130502 GCA_002091835.1 Anopheles maculatus | reverse complement strand
GTGGGTTTAATTTTGTCTTATTTGCATGTTTTAGATAAATTAGCTGATATTCTCTTGACGCATATAAATAAAAGAAAGGAATTTACAATTACTGGTAAAACAAAACCAGATCTCTATTTACTACCGCCCAAGAGTTGTTCATATTTCACTGTACCATTATCATTTTTCTTTCGCTAAACTTTCGCTAATATTGCATCTGATAAATAGCTACCTTCTGCCACTACAATTTCCCGAACACTTTTTACACACATAAATCATCCCATAATGCTTTCCCGCCAACCGGGAGCGAACTTTTTCTAATTAATTAACCTGCGCGGCACTGCACGAAGTGAGCGATACAAAATTTGCAAGCAAAAGGCAGTAAAAAAAAGTGTCTTATCATTATAACAAAGAAGAAATTAAGTGAAAGAGAGAGAGAGGGAGACACTACTCTGCTGCAAATGAAATGGCAAAGAAAGACTACTTCTTACATCCTTTTTTATTTCCTGGTTCCTTCTCGGCATCTGCAATTGCACTAATGAAAATGCATTTCTCTTCGCATCGTTCGCTGCTGCTCCTGCAGCACACTTTATCGGACTTTGGTTTGACGTTTATTTCAGCTGCAGTTTGCTTATTTATGTGCACGTTAGGTGAACTTGCTGCAGGTTCGCCGAGCTGTGCCGAGTGAAAAGAAATCATAGCGAAGAGAAGAAAAAACGTAGACCCAACGGTGAGCACTATTAATGGGTTTCGTATGCAGAACGGAGAGCATATTTCTGTGGAATGGACAAGGAA
Organism: Anopheles maculatus; assembly: GCA_002091835.1. Taxonomy (NCBI): domain Eukaryota; kingdom Metazoa; phylum Arthropoda; class Insecta; order Diptera; family Culicidae; genus Anopheles; species Anopheles maculatus. The sequence goes on along the minus strand of KZ061595.1, from coordinate 129,728 downwards.
CACTCGGCTATCATTGCATTTCAATAATGTACGCTGAAGATGGCGCCCACAGCTTTGTGGCTGTGTGGAAGTTGAGAAGCGAAGAAATTGATGTGTTTCGAGCTGCATTACTTTTGTCCCATAAGGAATATTATTTGAAAGAACACAGAATAATGTGTTTAAAATGTCAAAACAAAACTTTTTAACCCAATGTGTGAATGTAAGCAAATGCATGCGAAAGATAAAATATATAACGTATAAAATCAACGATAAAAACAACGTAACATTGAGACGTAAGAAAAGAATTGGTTAAAACAAAATAACAAATAAAAAATAAATAACAAATAATTGGGAAAATGATATTTTGAACCAATTAAAAACAGGAGAGAATCAAAGAGATAAATAAAATAAAAACATAAAAACAGAAAATATGACATAAACATTAAACAAAATTGAAAAAAACACGTAGAAAGTCGTAATACAGTGTTTCTCACTTGATAATGCAAAGTTACCTATGATTTTTGCAAACGCTACATACGATTTCGTATGGAGCGTTTGCAAAAATCATAGGTAACTTTGCATTATCAAGTGAGAAACACTGTAAGTTAAAAGAAAATAGCACAAGACAAATATATAAACAATTCTTACTTCGAAAAGAGGTACATACAATTCAAATAAATGACAAAAAAAACTAAAAACAAGATAGAAAACCTAATAAAACATACCCACAAAGTCCCATAAGTGAGAATGTTAATGCGCTTCCTCTATCAAAAGCTGCTGCTCTTCTAAAAACCGCAAACGAAACCGCATTCGAATGCGAGCATGTAGCGTTTTATAGAAATGACTTATATTATGTTTATTCAAATGAGCTTCACTATAATGTGTCCTCGTCTCCACTTCGTTCCATCCCAAAACCTGCGGCTAGCTTATCAATCGCATTTCTATTTTTCTTTCCCATTCCATCGCGACCGCTAACCACGGCAAAAAACTAAATAGAATTGTTTCTCCCACTCTCCGCTGATTCTATCGAAAACCTTTTGAGTTCCTTTCGGGATTCGATTCCTCCTTTTTACGATTGTCATTTAACCGCAATCTTTTCCGGTACGCGATATTCATGGTACCACGAATAAGAAGAAAACAAAATGCCTCCCCCGTGGGTGATGCGTTCATTGATTGTGATTATTTCAAATCGACTTTTGTGCTTGATTTAGATGGGTACACCAAACCACACAAAACACCGCTGGGAAAGTACGTCAGAGTACGTACATCGATAGGCGACCGTTTCACAACCGGAAGACATATGTAGAGATTGCACCGTACCAGTACCAAACGCAGCTGAACCATCAAGCACGCTTGTCGTTAAAAGAAAAAGGGAAAATTCGGTGGAAAGGGATGCTCACTTTCACCGCCAGTAATCATGTGCGTGTTATGAGTGAGTGTGGTGCGGAAGAAAATGATTTCTAATTTGCATATTTTGGCCGTTTTTGTCGCGCGCACAACCATAAAATTGATATTGTTCAATCAGAGCCGTCTAAGGATTTTAAGAAGGTCTAGATGCCGCGCTAGATAACTACACAAAAGCGTGCGTGAACACTGGGGTCCAAATGGTTCGGCTGAAGACGTTCCGGAAATGACATTTTCTTCTCTCAATGACCAAACGGTGACAACGGTTGTGCGATATCAATGGGAAGCTGTTTGTTTGAGTAGATCTAGGAGTAGATGTGTTTATTAATGTGTTTAGGTTGGTGTTAATAATATTTAACATTAAGTCCATTCGGAAAAAACTTGGATGAGGAGTAACGTTTATTTTTTTCTTATCAGTTTTATAGTGATGATTGATTAAGCAGTACATAAAAGAACGTTTGAAATCATGTTGTGATTTTATTTTTATTTTAAATAGCAAGAGTTCATGTATCGTGACGGGCAAAAGAAAAACTCACGCTTTTATCCAGCTTTTAATCTGTTGCTTTCGACACTTATAATATACTTTGACTCTATAAAAGCATTCAGACACTAAGCAATTGAGAAAAACTAATTTAGATATTTTGTCATTCGTAAAAACATAAATTTTGTAACAAATTTTAGAAAGAACAGTCTGAAAAACATTACTTCACGTTATAAGCGCCTGAAAGTATGCAATCATTTTAAACTTCTTCTTCCTTGGCACTACAACCTCGTGAGGTCTTGGCCTGCTATTGCTAGCTCTCTATGACTTAGTTTTACCCGTAGCTGGATAGTCAGTCCTGCGTACGGGGAGGCGGTCCGCCGTGATTCGAACCCCGGTCCTGCCATGTGAAGACCGGCGCCGTTATCGTATACACCACCGGGCCGCCCCGATCATTTAAAACACATTTCGCTTTAGTCGACCACGGGTTTTTTACCAGTTAAAATGACTTTGTATTTAATAAATCGTTCAATAAAACATGCTTTAATGCAGTGAACTATTGCAAAACAATAAAAAGTGTATAAAAAGGGTTTTTGAAACTATTCTTCACATTAATAAAAACCTTTTTTATAAGCAACCTCAAAACATACAAAATATATTACCAAACGCTTTTTCTATCTTTAATCTATCGCTCATCATCTCTAGCAACGCTTAATCCCACGAAACACCAAAGAACTCAGCAAACCAACAGGTTCCGTTCATCCATCCCGATGAAATCACTCCGTCGCTCGTTCCACCGTGGAAGGAGCAAACTTCAGCGACTGAATTACACCCCTTCCTCTTCCCCTCTTCACCATCATCATCATCTTAAGGCGTACGCTGCACGAAGGATTATATTTATCTCACTTTACTCCGCAATCCGGCGTACTTCGGCGCACGAACTCGAAAAGCCGAGCGTACGAACGGCCGTTCGAACTCACCCTTCCGAGCTATCCCTTAGCTAGGAACCGTATTATCCTTCGTGGTCATTACATTACAGAAGGCGTTGCACACAGAAACAAGGGGGAAAAAACAACATCAAAACACGAACCAAGGGGGGAGGGCGATACAATTATGTGCGCCTTTCGCACACGATAACAGCAACTGTAGCCCAATAAAAACTAGATCCCATCCCCCAAATCGACATCCCCATTACAATCGTTCGCCCCCGTCTAGAACAACCAACGGTTGGTTTGGTGCTCCGGTTTACCCGGGAAGGAAAATGGGCCGATTTTCTGCTCATTAAAATCAATGAGCAAATCATAAGCTCACTTAATTATCATCCGTCCCATTCCGGGTGGCAAAACCAGACCCCGTACTACACTCATTTACGAAAGGGAAAAACTATCACAATAAGGGAGCATTTACTTCTCCTAGACATGCCCTATACATTCCTTAGCACGTAGTTGAGGTGATTAATAAATTTATGAGTAGAATTTGTCAGATTTTGTGCAATTTATGGCTTCCGATTAAGCACCTCTAGTAGCACGTTCTGCTTTTGGAGTTGTGAGGAACGAGAGTCAATAATCGTCTCCAATTTTCTTGCCCGAAAACCAACCGTAACCATGATTCACTCGGTAGAATATCATATTCACCATCGAGCTTAATCACCACGACCCCCGGGAAGGGTTCATTGCGTGGTGAGCTTTTACTATTATCGTCAAAGAAAGCGTGTAGCCTCAGCGAGCCTTATCTTATCACGCTGGTAAAGGTAGCTTTACCGGACGCACAAATGGGTGAACCATCACCACTGCGACACCACTCATCAGACGCGACTTATATCCCATTCGATACGCACTGTTCGGCCATGTCACTAGGCAAGTCTGGACACTGTGGCCATGGATAGGCCCTCGTAAAGTGTCGATTTAGTTGAATTATTTATTGTTTTCATCCCATCATTAGTTCACTTAAGCTCAGCGGTTACAGTGTGTATTGTTGTGTATACCAGTGATCAGTTAAAAGAACAAGTGATAAAGAACGTTCTATAGTGAATAGATTCTTACTTTACATTGAGTGCGTAGAGATTAACATGAGCAAATGTAAGTGTTACCGATCGAACAGTGAACAGTGGCACAACACACCCTGATTATACAATAGCCAGGAGTCTGTGGTAATCGATAAATCCCGTGCTGGTGTAGGATAAAAAAGTCGGGTATCCGAAATTCCCGATCGCAAACATTGCGACGCAGCTTTACAGAAACGCTCCTCAAAAATGTTACCCAGTGTATGAGCCAGATAATCGCTATCTTATCTAGGGTAGTATGATAGGTTCCGAACGGTAGTGAATGCCTCCCTAGCGAGTGTTTGCAAGCCCCTAAGAACACTAGTCTCACCAACACAGGCACCCGTACAAGCCTATCGGAACAGGGTTAGGTGAGCTGGTGTGTCTGTGTCCGTGTGTTGTTCTTTCCCAGCGTGCTCGCTTCTATGATTCATTCGGACTCCTTTTTTTATCAGTGTGCTGCTGGTGTGATTGCAAAATAGCAAAACCGCTCCGTATTGACGTTTTGACGTTTCGGAAGTAATTCACATACATAAAACCTTCTCCATTTGCAACAGCATGGAACGACAAATGGTGGTATCTGTGATAGTGTTGCTGCTGGGAACGCTAGTACTTCTGGCAGCGGGACAAGAGGTATGTCCCGAACCGTGTAGCTGCGACTGTGAGGAAAGCATGGCGTGTGTGGACTGTTCCGGGCGTGGCCTAACCGAGCTTCCCGTTTTTGCGGACGTTAATGTAAGTGTGTTGATCGATTGGTGCGTGTCGGATTCGTTTAATCAAATGCGCACACACACACTATTTGCAGATCGAAATACTTGACCTTTCCGACAACCTGTTCACCTCCATTCCACCCGAGCTGGGTCAATTCCCAAGGCTACACTATCTGGATCTTTCGGCGAACGCAATCACACGCCTACCGGAGGATGCACTCGCAGGGATGTCTTCGTTGTCCATATTGATCCTGTCGGAAAATAACATCTCCAACTGGGTTGACATTCATCCGAACCGCTTACTGCTCCCGGCTGGCAATCTGAAGGAGTTGCGGCTGGCAAAGAATCACTTCACAAGCTTCTCCAGCAACGACGATAATCTGGTCCTGACAAGCCTTTCGTTGCGCTATCTCGATCTGAGCGAGTGTAAAATAGCGAAAGTGTCCGGTAACGAGGTGATACAAGGTCTACGCAGTCTGGAACATCTGAAGCTATCTGGGAACCCAATAGTCTCCGTCTCGGACATGCAATCCACCACCCTAAAACGACTCGAGCTTAACAGCTGTAAGCTCGGCGCACTGCAACCAACAATCTTTACCGGACTAACCGCACTAAAAGAGGTTAATCTGGCACGGAACCATCGGTTGTCGCTCGTACTACACAACGAAAAATTACCCAGCCCAGTGCAGTCGGCAACGCTGCGCAAAATTAACCTTTCGCACTGTAACATGGACACACTTGATCTCCACGGCTTTCCAAACCTTATGACGGCGATCGTACGGGGTAACATGGTACGACAGCTCGATCGTGACTCGTTTGCTGATACTGCGCTACTAGAACATCTGGACCTTTCGTCCAACTCCATCAGCAGCATCCATCCGGAAGCGTTCCGTGCGCTAAAGCACCTAAAAACGCTCGATCTTTCCTTCAACATGATATCGCGCATCGATGGCAAACTGTTCAAAACAAACGATCTTCTGACGCACATCAACCTTAGCCGGAACTATATCAGCCGGTTCAGCCGCATCTCGGCCGACTCGCTCGTCTATCTTAATATGAGCTGGTGCGAAATTCTTACCATCGAATGGGATGCGCTCGCGTCGATGGGTGAGCTGATCGAGCTGGATCTTTCGAACAATCTGATTTCCGACATACCGGACACACTGTCGTCGGGAACGCTGCAAACGCTCGATCTCAGCATGTGCCGGCTGTCGTCGATGCGGAACACAACGTTGGCCGGTCTGCCGGAGCTGCTGAGAATTAATCTTTCCGGCAATCGGTTTACGACACCGTTTAGGGTGGAATTTTTTGAGAAAAACACTTACCTGAGCGAAATCTGGCTCGGTGACAATCCGTGGCGGTGCGACTGTCGGAGTGATGAGTTCTTTCAATTTTTCCTCTTCCTTACCGATCCACCGGGACGCGTAAGTAACATCGTTTTAGTATGTGTGCATTCTAGGGAGAATTCTAACTCTTTCCTCGGTTTTTTTTCGAAACACAGATTGGAGATCGAAAGAACCTGCAGTGCAACACACCGGAAGACTTTTTCGGTGCATCGTGGGAAGGTGCCTGCCGGTCCGTTTGGTATCCGTACGAAACGATCGGCAATGCGGAACGTATCTGGACCTGGCTGATGGTGGGTGTGCTGTCCTTTTTCGGCATCTTTTGTCTCATCTCTTCGATCAGGAAATTTATCTCCTCACGCAAGAAGATGGCCGCCGAACGGGAACGGGAACATAATTTGCAAGAGCTACGGGAAATGTGAGTCCTGCGTTTGGGAGAAAAGTTATTCGGATACCTTTGTAACATTTCTTCTCACTTTCAGTGCCCGAGAGAATCGTGTGCGACTACAGCAGGACGCACCACAAAACGCTCCCGATGCACGGGAATCGAGACCACCGTGTTACGAAGATGCCCTACTACTGCCGAAGCTAGATGCGGCCTCGTTCGCTTCACTCGACGAACTGATGCTGCGTGGCAAGCGTCGCAAACGGCGTCGTAACCGTCGTGCTTCCGGGTCCGAAGCTAAGGATGATGACGATATTGATGAGGAGGAGCGCATCCAAACACGTCAGCGAACGAGAACTCGCAGTGAGGATGTCCTGTCACGGCGCATCGAAGACACATCCTCCCTAGAGCCGGCGTCCGATCGTCCACCCGTACGATCCATCTACGAGCGTCCCACCTCGAACCGTGTCGTGTCACTGACGGAAGCGCTGGTCCACAGTTCTACACCAGCCGTCGCACAGGAACAGCGTGATCGTGAGGAAGACGAAGAGCTACACTACCATTCGATCGATATTCTAAGCCTACACCATCAACCATCATCCGCCAGTGAACGTACTGCACCACCTCCTCCCCCACGGCTCTCTTCCACCATAACCATCCCTAGCGAACCGATCGAAACCTTTGCCGGCATTAGTCACAGTCCGTACGCCAAGCGCAAAGTCAAACCGCTCCAGCATCTTAACCCAAACGGTAGTATTGAAGAGATAACAGATTTTGCCGATCGACAGTCTAGTCCGTACGCGAAACGGCGTGGCCCGCTAATGTCCAGCTTCCGGGACCCGTCGCGAAAACTTCCCCCCCTGCCGGACAGACCACCGCCTCCCGTACCGCAGTCCGGATCGGGCCGTTCGTCCGAAATCAATCTAGTCGAAAACTACTTCCAACCGACGGATCAACAGCGTATTATCGATGAGCTGGATGATTATGCCGTTATTCCGATACAGCTTAATGGTTCCGGTGAGCGAGGTGTTGCTGGTGGCAGTGAACCACAACCATCTACTTCCGGTAGCTCCAAAGCGGTCGTGCTAGCGATGGACGATCGGGATGGACCGTTGAATGCGAGTGATTCTAGTGAAATCAGCAGTATAGAAATCATTGCACCGTTAGTGCTCAAGAAATAGTACGAAGCCTTTTTGTCTAACAAACACAAGATATAAGTTGACTAGTTGAACTGAAGCAAAATAAAACAAAAGCAGATGTCTGTTGCTAATTGCCATAGTATTTAAGTGAATGTTTAATAAAGTTCCTTCGCATAGTTAAACGAGACATATAAGTCATCGAATGCCTTAATACTTACTTCATTATTGAGTCTTTGATTGGTTGCAGAAATCATTAGAAAAGACTATTTATACATTGTGATAGACAGGGGCGGCCCGGTGGTGATGCGACAGCGGCGCCGGTCTTCACACGGCAGGACCGGGGTTCAAGTCTCATCTGGGCCGTTCCCCCATAGTGAGGATTGACTAACCAACTATGCGGTATCAATTAGTCTAGTAAGCCAGAAATGGCTGGCATGACCTAAAGAGGTCGTTAGGCCATGAAAGAAGAAGATAGACAGCTATGCTTGGGCCCACTACAAGGGCTCTGAGCCACTCTCTTCTTTCTGATATTTGAGTACTGAGACTATAAATATCCTGAATAGCGACATCCACAGAATAATTTTGTAAATCTCATCCGATTATGCCAGAATCTGGGTTGAATGAGGTCTTAATTTTTTAAATTGCTAAATATTACTCAAAAAGAAAATAAATGTATTGCTTTTTCGCATTTCCAATCCATCACAGTACAGAATAAATAAATACGTAACTAAATTAAAACAAAATGTTAATGAAATAAACCCACTATGCTACGGAAACAGCCATTGAAATATTTCACTACATACGAAAGGTTTCAGAGCATAAGAAGATTTTCAATAATAACGCTAGATGGCGCTTCATAGCAGGTTCCATGCTTCAAAATAGATGGCGCTATGAGCTAGTTCAAAACTAACCAACGAACCTTCAGCAGTTTGTTTCAATTAAGTTAAAATTAAAATCCTTCGATGTGAATTATATTTTTACGTTAAACACTAATACAAAGACCAGTTTATTTTCTCATGATGAACGTCGCCTTACATAACGTTCAATCTTACCTTTAAAATATGGAACACATATCGCTCGTCTAATTTCTTTCTTCAGCAATCACTTCCAAAAGCAAAACTCTCCAAACACAACCATACTGACCTAGCCATCATACTATCACCCGACAAACAACAGCAAAACCGCCTCATCCGATTTTTACGCATCAGCAACCTGTACCGAGAAATTTAAATCCAACGCACAATAGTTTTACCAATATAAGAATTTCGTGTAATAGATTAGCCACACTCGCAATAGTTGTACCACACATGTAACAATAGACAGAAAAGAGGCGAATGAGGTCTATGAGACCCAAAGCCTCTATAAATAAATGAAAAAAAAAAAAAATCCAAACACAACCATCATTTCGTACTCTACCACATGGTTTTCGCTTTTATTTTTTCACAATCGGTCTCTAGCGTCTCACATTATAAATTATTTATAAAATTTAAATACATTTCTTCCTGCACAATCGCACGAAGACGAAGAAAACAAAACGGTTGACTCGGTTTCGGAACTTCTTTTTGCCATCCGAAATAAAAACGGGCGTACCAGACGTGTACGCGTGCATGTGTGTATGTCTCTTCACAATTTAGGATGAAACGTAATGGACACGAGGGATATGTTTATGTGTCAGCCCGCTTCTAGACTGAGCCGTACAGGATGCTCCACAAAGACACACCGTGTATACCAGGGCTTTACAACAAGTAACATCAACAAACCTAGACTCGATTAAAAAGACCTTGCGTGTGGTGTGTCTTGCTAGTATTCGTCACGAACCATCCGAAGAATTTATCAACCTCGCCATATAATTATTCTAACTATTCGCATCCTTCCCATCTGTGTATGTGTGTCTGTTTGTGTTGATGTGTTGATCCTGATGATTCCCACATTTAATGTACAACTCCTTACTTTCCTTAGGTTTCTTGCACCGATAAATCGCACCCTGTTTCATTTACCGCTCTACACGATGAACGACGACTGGTGTGACATGAACTAGTAAACTCTTCTTATAAGATTGTTTGCCTCTTATAAGCCGTGTCCCGGGAAACACCCACCCATATGCATGGTTGCATTTGATCTCTACATTCGGAAACCTATCCTAAACGATCCTGATGACTTACTGTAATATGATAACCGATACGTGGTTCATTACACCGCTTCATTTTTTTGTTTGTTTGTTGCATCCTACATACTAATGGTTTCTTTTCTTCCGTTTTTTTCTCGATGGTTGGTTTTAGGATAAATTTTGTTGCGTCCAGGCATCTGCTCTCACTCCCTTCGTACGCAATTGGCATTTTGGCAAATTAGAATACAAATGTGTATGTGTTGTTGTTTCGGTGTTATTACCACTACTACTGCTACTACGCCTACTCTACGCCACACCCTAATCGATCTCACTGTCACCCTCGGTTTCTAAACACTATATACACTTTCATTGCAAATAGTTCTTATCGCCACCTTTTCATGGTTCCCGAGCGGCACAACAGGCACGAAGATGCAATACGGTAGAAATTAGCTAACTTATAGCAATCTGGTCATTTCTCTAGTGTCTTCCTTCCTGGGAAGACTATGCACGAGGGCCCAGATGGCGGATGTGCAGATGTTGGGAAGCATTGTAGGCACCAAGGCAAAGGATATGTTTGTGCATTAGCTAGAGCCCGCACGAGAACTCACGAACGAAGATCACCCACAAAAATCGACGAAGGTAACACACCCAAAAGGAAGCAAACGAAGATCCATTCCGTTCAATTCTGTTGCCCGGGATCTGCTTGATCTCGACTGTTGTTTTGTTGTGTATGGGCGGGAGCGTTCGCCTTAGTCGAGGCAGGATTAGTAGATTAGCAGCGATTTTCATCGAGGCACACCCCGATGATAACACGATATCCGACACCGAACGTCACACATGGTCACGAGCAGCGGCACATATGTCACGCGGTATGTGCGACGACCACGGTTTGTTACTGCTTCTCTGCCAGAGCCACCAACTCTGCGCAACCGTTCCCTAGAACTTTTGGTCATCCATCGTGGTAATGATGTCGCCCGCCCGCGAACGACTCCTCGTCACCAGGATGGGAGTTTTCGGCTTGGGCGTCTCGGTAAGCTTAATTTTCACGCGGCCCGTTTCGGGCGAGTACACCGGACTGTAGCGATCCGACTTGGGCGAGGTAGGCACGTAAATTGGGCTGTAGCGCTTCGAACGCGGCGACTCCATCGGGACCGCTAGATGACCGTCCGGGTCGGTGATGTCCCCGTTCGATGATGGCACATGGTTGGGCTTGTGAACTCCGGCCGGCGGTGCATCGCCGTTGTGTAACGCACCATTTCCATTCGGCAAACCCGTCGTATTGTTGTTGTCTCCGGCCGGTGCAGCCTGGTCGTTCGTTCGCCGTTCGGCCGCAATCGGTTTGAACGATTCCATCGGCTTCTCGAGTGACGTTCGCACCGGTTTCACTGGACTGAATGCGGTCTTCTGAGGATCTCCAAACACCCGCTCGAAGTCGGTTTTGTCCGGTGACATGAGTGGAGTTTGCTCGGGAGTACCTGGGCTACCTGCACTATGTCCATTCCGATCGTTCGGACCTTTCTCCAGCAGATTTTTGTTCATCTCCTTCATCTCACGTCCTTGACCGTTAGCAGTCTCCACGTCGTACTTGCCGCGCCGATTGCGTGAGTCTGGCTTCCGCTTGCACACAACCGTAATGATCAGCGCCACCAAGATTATGCCCAGAATGGCAAGCAGTAAGTACGTCTTCTGGTTGTCTTCCTCGGATTGTGGTGCAACCGCTGCATCGCCCTCCACCAAAGGAGTCTCCGAAGATCCACCGCTGCTACCCGTTTCACTAGCCGTCTTCATTACACCCGCCGCTCCAATCATCACCCGAGCATTCGTTGCCTCCGAAGTAGTCTCGTCGGAAGTGGTTCCATGCGAAGACGGCTCATCGTCCTCCTCGCGGAAAATACCTAGGTCCTCGTGAAGGCTGGGGAATTCCATCGGAGATTCCTCCGGTTCCTCCTCAACACTGTGATCTGGCTCGATCGTTGAGACGGTCGTGCTGCCTACATGGTCAAGATCGATCGATCCGATGTTCATCAGTAGCAATCCACCTCCACTACCACTACCATCATCCGTTTGATCTTCTTCCGCCTCACCATCATCCACCACATCGTCGATCACACGTGGACTAACATCCGGTTCACCACTACCTTCGTCCGCTGCACCATCGAACACTTTTCTACGTTCGTTCTCGCCGATCGAAGACTCCGCACCAATGGCCGGACCATCACCCGAAGCTTCCTCGTCCTCGCTGTTGTTCACCACAATCGGTGGCTCATTACGTTTCACTTTCTCACCCACCGGGAAGTACTCGCGCTTAAAGTCATCCTCGTCCTCTTCGTTCGCTTCCTGATGGGCAGCATCGCCCAACATCAGCTCGTTCTCGTCCTCGTAATCGTCCCACCGGTAGCCTTCTTTGCGTTCCTCCACCACCGACGGATTGCACACGTCCAGCTGGCGGACCTGCAACCACGGCTGCCCCTTAAACTCTGCCGGTGCCATACACTTGACGTGCTCGTCCGACCACACGTGCCGCGAAGTAAGCCAATTCCGAATGTGCAGCGTTTCGCAGGTGCAGTTGATCGGATTGTTCGCCAACTCAATGTACCGCAACCTCTTCAGCTTCATCAGATGCAGTGGCAGATAGGTGAGGTCGTTGTACGTCAGGTTAAGCGACTCCACAAACGGTGGGATGCGAGCCAGCTTTGCCGACGTGATTCGATTGTGGCTCAGGTCGAGCTTACGGATACGCTTGCCCAAATGATTCACCTCCGCCAGCCGGTTCCTCGACAGATCCAGCTCGGTGATGTTCCGCACATTTTCCAACACTCCCGGCACCTTCGTTAGCTCCAACCCGGACAGATCCAGCCGGGCGATCGGTTGCGACTTGTCAAGGCTTCTCAAACCGGCCACACTCGTACAGCGGATCGTCGAGTTTGTTTCACATTTGCACTCCTGTGGACATTTCGTGGTATCCGCCACACTCGTGCCCAAACAAACTGTAGCTAGCAGCGCCAATAGCACCAACCATTTTGGGCAGCTTTTGGCCATCATGTCGTTCGTTCGCACGCGCGTACTCCGGAGGTCTGAAAATAAAAGTAAAATTCAAAACTATAATATTTCATCTAGACGGTTTTAAGGTTTGCTCGAAGGAAAAAGAAAAAGATTACGCTCACGGGACGTTCCCTTAGGTGCGCATCAGACGAAAAGTCGACTGGCGCAAACAGTGAACGGACCTCGGCGTACGAACCTCTCCCTAAAAGTTTGATAACAGGCCACACTACCAACGCGTTATCGATTATGTGAAATAGCAGCTGATAAGACGCTTATCGCCGTTACATGCTACCCAGGGTCACTGTGAAGCAGTCAGTTGGTTGGTTGGGTAGACTGCCGAAAGTGTTGCCAATAGCTGTGTTCGTAATAGGAAGTATGTTTCCCATTCTAGGTGGTTCGTATGTTGCATAACTTCACCGTGTTTGTAAGGTACGAGTGTTTTTTCTCAAACTACCAATAAATCAAACACGAACGGAAGCATATATAATTCTACACTCAACTCCACCAAGGTCAGTGTCTAGCGGGAGTGTTTAAGTAGAACACTTAAACCATACTTTCTCTCCTGCTAGCACGAAGCTATTCATAACCCTCGTGAGAATTTGAATTACAGACAAACTTTATAGCTGGGCATGTATATTTACATCCAATCGTAATTCACCACAGTACCTTAGAGCTCAGTGAAAAGTAAACAATCTCCGCCAAATATCTGGAACTTTACTCTACTAAGAAGACTCAGGCTCGGAACGGTCAGAAATCAGAAACGTGGATGACCTTTAACGCCTCGTATGCAAATGCAGACCTGTTCCGGCTTCGGTGCAAATGCACCGTCACTTTCATTTCCAATGTCACCGGAGGTCCAACGCTACTTCGGTTAGTGCCACCAGCTTGGTCATACGTCATCCCTCATCAAACCGCACCGAAGTTTCAATCAGGTCCCTCGTATCTCCTATCGCCTCGCTCGCCGAAAAAAACCCGCTTTGCACAATTCATTGAACGGTAATGTATTTTTATCGCTACGCTATCCACCATCGCAAAACTGACAACCGTGCGCCGTTAGTATCGGCCGGTTGTCTTGTCTACAGTGTAGTGTCCCATGTATTTCATTGCTGCTGCTGTGAGCGAACGTTGTCCCGCGAACAAGGTCCACATTATCCGCAACCCGATGGTCGAACGGCGCCACACTGTTAGATAAGGCAGGCCGCCGTTTTCTCTATTTTCTCGTTTTACATTTCACCTACAACTGTCGAAAAAAGCAACACACACACACACCCCAACAAATCGAGGCCATCCTCCGGTGTAGCTAAAACGCGATGCAATTTGTACGGCAAATGCAACCCCTCAGCCCCTATCGCTCACACCCACCTCACACGACAATGGCAGCGGTATGGATTCCTCACTAAGAATAGCAGCAGATGAACGGATTTTTTCAACGCAGCCGCGAACAACCGCAAGCGACAAACAAAATCACGCGAAAAAACAAAGGTCACTGTCGCTGGCATTTGACGACAGTTGGACGGGAGCAGCAATGGTGGACTTTCCACTCCCCCTTCCCGTCTGTAACCCTTCGTTCTTCGTACAAGTGCTGCACCGACCGACCGCCGCGCATGAAAGTGAAAGAAAAACAACCATCGAAAGGAAAATTTCTCTCGCGTGTGCCTCCTTTCGGTGGTAGTTCGTGGTGCCGTCTGTGTGGACTCGTTTTTGACACCCTTTCTGTTTGCAGGGGGGGGTGGGGCTAGGAAAGAAATGGGGGCAGGACTGCAACTTCTTGCGGTCGTGTCATTTTGGGGTGGGTGGGTTAGTGGGCGCCTATAGCACAAACGTGACGCGACCTATGTCGCCCATGTCTCGTTCTTGAAGAAATTGTATAATTCAAGGTCGGACATCACATGACGGACTGGTATGACGGACAGTTTGGTTGACACGATGGAAAATACCTTAAATGCAGCGGGCAAGCTGGGTTTGTTTAGTGCAACACCGAATGAAGTCAGCAAGGAAGCAACAATCGGCGAAACTGAATGTCTGACTGAGTCATTTCAAAATGGGATCTAAATTTGTAGGATGATGGGGTTTGGGTTCGAGGTATTGGAGCTAATGTTACAAAGAAAACGATGATCGTCTTTATATGTTAGCTATTTTGGCTTGTTGGATCATGGTTCTATTTCAAATATTGATTGCTTTCATTTTATGATGAATAAAAATAAAAAATTTGGGGAAATTTATGCTTTTGCTCGATTGTTAAACACTAATCACAGAATCAAAGCTATCTCAAGAATCTTTAATAGTTAATATAAGTCAAGATAGGTTAGTAGATCAGCTATGAGTAAAGTCACAATACCAAAGCGGGTCAAGGCTGAAAAACCTCTTAAAATTAAGAAATAAGAAACAGTTATCCTAAACCTATAGAAAAGCAGTTAGCATCATAAACTCTAAGAAACCTACTCTCCCTTGACGTCTTACAATGTTTGATGCACTAGACCACCCTAGGAAGCCCTCGAAACAATCTACTTTATTCTTCCCATTTGCAACCGTTCGTCTGCCAGCATCAGCCTGATTAGTGGCGCATAAAATGTCATTAAAACCGTTTCAAAACTAGCTTCGATCCTAACCAGCTAGATTCAACCGGACTCTCTTCATTTACTCTAATGCGAACCATTGATTGTGCTCCGGTCTGTGCGGTACGTACGACAAATCAAGAATTTTACCGTCCCCATCCAGATCCAATACAGTCGTCACGCGCTGTTTGTGAAGAAGGGGCGACGAATCTTGTCCCTTCATCTCTGCTCGCTCTCACTCACTCTCTTTTCCCTTTTGGTCGGTCGTAAGCATTACCGATTATTACCATACATAACGATCATCTACTATTTGCCCTAATCAAAACAACAATCAACGTTCAACAACCATTGACCATTGGCTCCAGCCGTTGCAGGTTCAGTCGCGCTGGACACATCCAGACGGCACGAGCGCATCTACCACCCTCTACTGCACATAGGATGGGAGTGAAGCAAGGAGCACACGAGAGATGAAGCTCGTTCAAAACGTGCAAAAGGGCGCAGACATCCATGAGCAGCAAGCGAGAGAGCCAGAAAACAAAATACGGACCATAATAAATGGGACACAATTTTAGCACGCGTTACCGCAAGTGCTCGGTAACGTGTTGAACCGGTCGGGTGGAATGGATGGAGCGTTATTCGATTGCTTGAAGGAGTAAATATTATCACCGAACGACCATGACCGTGACATTGGTTGTATGCAGCGTACAAATCGACGCTTAAATCGATTTAAAATTGTTGAAAAACGAATAACGTAATGCTCACATTAAAATAACGATCGAGTTGACAATTTATATTTGATGTTCAACTTGAGGACTACTTGCAACAGCCCACGTCAATTCTACATACTTTTGTTTCGAATGGGAAGCCACCTTGTCACACGACTCTCGAAGATGAATGTGGTCGTCACATCACTCCGCATCAAAATGGCCTTCCACTGCCTTGTTCCGACGCGTTCGAAGCGTTTCAGCACATGTTGCAAAACATAATAATTGCAGGAATCCGGTTGCTGTTGTCACTCTTCGGGATACCGTTCGTACCATAACTGGACGTAATGAACTGCACGCATTCGAATGATAAAGCTCTCTAGTAGGATGATGATGATGAGGATGATGATAAATGGGTTTTAATGGAGTGCACTTTAAACGTATCATTGGATCGATTTAGAAAGCAGCATTTTCATAATCAAGCTGAGACATTATTTTATCTATATTTTGAAGTTCGTTTCAGATCATTTGTTGTTTTTATCGCTGAATCATGATTGTGCATAGCAACACAAGTTATTCTTTTTGAAGATTTATGTTATTTGGCAATGAAACATCTCAAACTGGCCAATACTAAACAAATTGATCAATTAAGCAATAAATCGAAGCTCAACATGGGGACATCAGGAACAAGGAAGGATATTTTACTATGTTAACGAACACCCATATAAACGATTTTAATTATCAACCTAATTGCTGCACAGGCATATGAGAAAGGAACGTAAAACGTTAACATTTATAGCCCATCAAAATCGAAGCGATGGGTGACGGAAACATGCTCACATCCGTGACATTGTAAAACATCTAAAAGGAATAAACCTCCTACATCCATAACGGGCACGAAAATGCATTCCTTGCAGCCCAACCTTCGGTCTTACCTACGAGACTGAATCAGACACCGAGAGCGAAGCATAACACCCAGAAATGTGGACACTCTGCCATTGAACATTACATTTTAACCGTATGACCCTTGAACGAATCAACTAGTCCCATATGGTCTGGCTTTTATGCATACAGGTGCATGAAAACCTTTGTTGCAAGTAGCCCATATTGTCCATAATAGGAGCATGGAGATCAATGTTAAGCTTACTTCCATTGATGGCATTAGCGGTTAGCCTGGTGGGATGGCTCATGCAAATCGCATGATTGAAGTAACAAACGAGAAGATGTCAAGGATCGGATCGCTGCATCCTTATGCTTCAGATACAAATTTTTACTATCCTCAGATGTATCAAAATAGCAAAAATCTCATCTAGATGTACAAAAATGCGTCTCTCTGGGCTAGGTGTAATTAGACTCGATCAGAAGTAGCTACCTTGCTGTTCACCTTTCCAGAGCCAAGCTCAACATGGGGACATCAGGAAGGATATTTTACTATGTTAACGAACACCCATATAAACGATTTTAATTATCAACCTAATTGCTGCACAGGCATATGAGAAAGGAACGTAAAACGTTAACATTTATAGCTCATCAAAATCGAAGCGATGGGTGACGGAAACATTCTCACATCCGTGACATTGTAAAACATCTAAAAGGAATAAACCTCCTACGTCCATAACGGGCACGAAAATGCATTCCTTGCAGCCCAACCTTCGGTCTAACCTACGAGACTGAATCAGACACCGAGAGCGAAGTATAACACCCAGAAATGTGGACATTCTGCCATTGAACATTACATTTTAACCGTATGACCCTTGAACGAACTAACTTGTCCCATATGGTCTGGGCTTTATGTATACAGGTGCATGGAAATCGTTGTTGCAAGTAGCCCATATTGTCCATAATAGGAGCATGGAGATCAATGTTAAGCTTGCTTCCATTGATGGCATCAGCGGTTAGCCTGGTGGGATGGCTCATGCAAATCGCATGATTGAAGTAACAAACGAGAAGATGTCAAGGATCGGATCGCTACATCCTTATGCTTCAGATACAAATTTGTACTATCCTCAGATGTATCAAAATAGCAAAAATTTCATCTAGATGTACAAAAATGCGCCTCACTGGGCTAGGTGTAATTAGACTCGATCAGAAGTAGCTACCTTGCTGTTCACCTTTCCAGAGCCAAGGTCTACTAATCAGCATAGGCACGCAAGCACACGTTGATCTCTAGGCCACGTGTAGACTGTTTATCCCTAACCCCTGAACACGAGATGTTCATCTCACACACCTCGATCGTCATCTCTGGGAGGGAGTGATGAGAACGTGTGAGATCTCGTCTGACGATTTCCACCTGCCGGAGAAGGCAGGCGTTCCATGCTCGGTAAGGTGACAGAATCGGGCAACTGATTAACTTCCGAGATTCCAACACATACCGTTCGTGACGCGTCTCGTCGACTTCGGTCGAGTTCTGTGTCGTGGAATCAGCTCGTTAATTACTATTTACGGACATTATACCTTCAAGCTAGGTAGGTCACTCGCTTCACAGCGATCTCACACAGGAAGTGATCAGGAAGACATTATAATTATTCTTAATGTTTTTTTTTGTTTTACATTTAAAGTATGTGCCGCTGTTAAAGAATGCTCTTGTTTAAATAAGCAACACAATCTTCTGGTGTCAGCCGCGCTACCGAAGCAAAATAGGTTTGCCAATCAGTCAAGTTCAGGTCGACCCTTGCCAATTCACACCAACTTCAGCTGCACGTGATTCGTAAGGAAACGCAAACACACAGCCACCCTAAAACGTGATCGTGGCTACTTCACGCGTCGTCAAGTGGTCGCCAACATCTTGCGTAAATAGAGCACCTACAATTATTCTCCAAACAAGACGGGTTGGCGGGCGGATGTCGTGAATCAACGATATAGTTACAATTAAGCAATGCTGCCTTTTTCTACGAATTTGACACCTCTTATCAGAAGTGGCTATCTTTACCGGACGCTATAAAAAGAATGTCATCACCGTCTGTGATAATTTTATGTGATGATGTCATAGGATTTTTAAGGCTCTTTTATGAACCAATGTATACAAAGAAATCCTCCATTTACGGTATAATTTACTTAGCTAATTCCGTTGCACACTTCTATCAATCCCAAGTATTTTGGAGCGCAGCACAGCGTCCGGAAACTCTGACATTTGTAAATAATTACCACAACCACATATTGCCCTGATACGTCATGGGAGAGCTACTGTGCGCTACGCCTGTGTCCCATCTGGTCACACTTGTTCGGGAGGAGTTTGTGCTACCACATATGCAATTCCGATTCGCATTCTCCAACGATTGCAATTTGCGGTGGCTTTATTGCACTAATCTGCAACTCATAAAACACCGCCAACAACCGGCCTGGTTCGGCGAACCACTTTTCCTGTATATGGTAGTTTCTTGCTCTGCGTGTGAAAGAAACGCCATGTAAATTGGCGACTAGCCGGACAAATCATCACCATTTTCAATTAGCAATCCGATCTGCTGTTTCACTGGGTATCGTAGCGCTTGCAGAGAAAGACCAGCCGGAAGGAAACCCCAAACCTTGGAGAAAGCACTTGCAACAGGAGTTCCCGAGCATCCCGAAGCCCGGTGTCGGTGGCTCAATTTACCAAGTTTTAGAAATTTATCGCTTTAGAAAGTGTACGCCGGCTTATGCGGACAGGTGATAAAACAAAATACCCCCAGCAGAACTAAGCGAAAAGCGGCGAAAAGTTCATCCCGACAAAATGGAGCGGCCGCGATGCGCCGATCCGGAAACACGCAAATAAAATCCCTTGCACGAAATGAAGTAGTGAAGAATCCGTCAAGGTGGACGTGCAACATTTGCCACTCCTGACGCCCAACCTGACGCAGGCGAACGGTGCTGGTAATTAAAATGTTACCGGTTCGTTACCAACCCAAAATAGGGTTCCTTCATCATTCCATGCACTAAGGGTTCTGTACCATGACTGACCCGAGCTAGCATTGGGTAGAAGACAGTGTTTGCACGCACCGGCACCAACTCCATAACGCTGGAGGCACGCTGAGGAGACATACTTTACGACCGGATTTTCTGCACACAAATAATCACACACGCACCACGTAGTAGTGGTGATTCGAGCCCGAACCATAAACCGATGTCAGTCGTCATGTCTGGTTGGGCGGCTTCTTTTTTACGAGCTGCTTCCTCCGGCTATTTCCTTTTCGTCGCGCGGGGATGGGAAGCCCCATTTTTAACCGGTACACAATTTCGCGAGATTAATTTCCTTTTACCGCGCAATCAGGGACCCGCTGTACCGAGCGAGGGCTGGATAAAAGACATCAGGCCACTTTCACTGTGTGTACACTGGGCGCCCATACTTCATATGTAGTTTCAAATCGGTTCCATTATTTTATGCACCTACGCTCTGCACTCATTACTGGCAAATAAAAATACAACCCTGATGCCTCAGGACTATTTTATAGAGCTAGGCTTCCCCGGGGAGTGTACTCTATATGTTGGATATGGTTACTCGATAGCCACAGTTCCTAAAATCGATTTAACCTCAATCACTTTCGTCCAGCAAGATTTCCTTGTAAACAATTTCTCAACAGCATTTACTTTCACTCCTTCTACTCTGTAGCCCTTACTTTTCCTACATACTACATCAAATCAAGTTGCACCAATTTAAATAAACACACAACAGACGCTTTCCCTTGCGCTGCCTTTCATCCGAATTCGGTCGGAATTTGTCGGAAGATTTATGTCAGTTTACCGGCACCGTATGCACATGTACCGACTCCGGACTCGAGGTGCAATAAATATGTTGCCGGTCACCGAGCTAACCCATAATTATTTTCACCTGTCTAGCGCTTCTAGTGCTCGGACGATTGGTTTTGCTTTTCAATTCGGCATGCTTGATTTCAAAGTAAGAAACATAAGAAACCCACTCTCTTGTCCAATAAACCGGCTACAAATGAAACACCAAATGCTGTGCCTTCCACCGACACCTTCACTGTCTCTGTCTCCTCTCCTGCTCATTCGGGCCAGATTATAATTAAACAATTTGCATAATTAAATGCTTACACCACATCGGGTTCAGGCACAACGTGTCCGTGGCACGCACTACATCATCCCGAGCGTTTGTTGTTGTTAATTGTAATGCTTAAGCACATTTACATCGTACGATCAAGTCGTCAAGCGTGTCGATCGGGGCCCGATGTTGCTCGATCATGCCCGTAATGTGTCTCGCGGGAGGTCTTAAAGTCACTGCCGGTAACGAGCAATTTGTCATCCTGCAACGATCCGAAGACAAGCGCAGTGATATGGGAATGTTGTTCGCAAGATTGTCGTGACCGAAAGGTAGCTGTTTAGTGGGCAATATTGTTAAGCATAATTTTGTGGCAACCCTTTAACAAACAAACTGTACGCCTATCTACACTGTTCTTGAGCAATACAAGCGCAGCTGTACACTAATGCAAGGTCAGATTAGGCGGACCGATAAATGGCGAGAGGCGGTGTTTATAGTTTAATTCGATAAGATCTTGAATTTGTGGTGCAACATGTGTGTGAACAGTCGACTTATTAGGAACCGATAATCACACTGTGAGACAAACCTTATTTTAAGACCATGTAGCGTGCCCATACATTCAGATCTTTCGTGTTATTGAAGCACAGTTCGAATAATCGTGTTTTTATTCGGAAAGAACGTCAGGAACATTCAGCCATTTATTATAAAACAATCATTCGTATGATTAATTCTATATATTTTTTTACTATAGCAAATGATCTTCAGATTTCCACCCTTGCATGTCTTCAATAACTACACTAATTCCAAAGACGATCATTAAAATCCGAAACATATAATGTTGAAACAGCACTTACAGTTTGCATACCTCAAGGTCCGTGATTCGGTATCTTTTAATTCACCCAACTCACCATCCTACCCGTAGGGCGTTATGTTAACGTGCGTGTACTTCATACCTATCAGACTTTTCTGTTACAGCTGCAAGACAATTCCTTCACAGCCGTGATATCGGTGCTCAGTGTTTCGCGTAATTATTATCTTGTACGATTATTTGGAACATCACGATGTGTCAAGTCATATCAAGCAAGCAAAAACCCCGGCATCTAGAACCGTGAATCCCCTTAGGATGGGTACATCAGCAAACGGATTCGCCTTGTAATTAGAACCTCGTCAAACCATCTCGCAAGCCTTTTTTCCACTCCTCGCGCTGCCACGTGCTTCACTCATTGACCACCATGTGATCTCCAGCCGATTCTACTACTGCTGACGACATACAGCAACGTTCCAGTGAACGTTTAGAACGCCTGTGTATGGCCGCCAGTGGTGTCCGGTTGGCACACCTGAGCACTTCGCCCGAACATTCAATTTCCGGCTGCCCTACGAAATTGCTAATGACCCTAATTAACTGGCACCGTGTGCGAAGGATTGTTTCGAGAGTCGGAGAGGTGTATCGCCGATCAACCGCGTGCCGATCCACTATCGTGTTCTCCTATTTCTTACGGTGGCGTGATATATGCACCTTCGCATGGGGTTACAAGTTAGCATAGATCACTTAGCAGCACTTCCTTCACAAACTTGGCCAGTGAAAGGTGTGTTAGATGGACCTGGGGAACGTCAATAGGCCGCCGTTCGCAAAAGGAATCAAATCACACCACTCACGTCAACAGGTCCGTCAACGGCCAAACTTCTAACGGATCAGTTTCGAATTTCAATGACAGCTTGGAAACCCACAAAAATTAAGACGGAACATTTTTTGTGGTTGTTGCTAGGTTTGTATGCACTGTTCAAGCTTCTCCGGTTTAGCATGATTGGCAGCATATTAACCGCAATTCTTATCGGATCGTATTCTTAATGGGGACAGATATTTTTCTTTTAATAAATTCCGATTTTATGTTCAGCACTTGAACTAGTTTTACCACATCGGAAAACTAAACCGCAAATCAAAAAACGACCCTTCTTCTTCAATTATGCTTAATAGATGTTGTTATGGACACTGTACATCGTGTAGTTATGGTGGAATTCTATTTCCTACCCACACACAGCTACATTCACCATTTTGCAATCTAAATTCCTTCACCAATTCTCCCTTTTCATTCGTTTTTATCAAGATTCTGGTTCGCTGCCTTCCCAAGAGGTGCAAAAGAAACCACAAATTGGACTCTTTCATTCGTTCATTCAATCCATTCGTCACACCAGGCGCGTTGAGGAGTTTTGTTTAATGCTGCACCACCTGGGACCAAACACAAATCAGTTAGTAATCATAACACACACACACACTTACTCCTTCTGTTGGCCTTCAAACTTTAAAACAAACAAACACGCCTGCAAAACCGCTCCAACCAACTCGTTCCGCCGAACGGTTCCACTTAAATGCATCCGCGCGAGAGTTGGTTCCGCGTAGCGCTTGGTGAGCCCCGATGCTGACCACATAATGTGCACGAATGAAAACAAAGCATAATGGAATGATTATGCTGCCGCAAATCTCTCCCTCATCGCATCGGTACGACGGACATGCGGCGTGATATGCGTACTGTTCTGTATTGCGATTTCGTTTTCATTCATACCACACAGTAAATCCATGCCCCTCTGGCCACCTGATACTGATCTCTTTCGCGAAACATTCGTCGTCGGTGTAAATGTGGCGGGACCGTGTCGTGTCGCGCGGTGTGCGCATGTAAGGCATGCATAATAATAATCACCAGGTGCATTACAAATTATGATTGCAGCACCAGAGTGTACCCCGGGAGGATTGGAGCAACAACAAAACAAAAAACAGACATAAAAACTGCTTGTTGAAAGCCTTTTTGGCACGTGGTTCTCGCAAACTTTAATCAGTCAGAATCGATCTTGCCAAGAAATGTGTTTCCTTTTTTTGCAGCCAGCACGTCGCTCTTTGATCTGCCGGTAGACCGGTGGATAAGAAATGTTTTGTAATTGAAAATTACAAAATCCATTTACTCACGTTTAACTGCACACGTCTGATCGGCAATCAACGAAGGTAGCAATTGGAGGGATACGGTACAAACAAGCTTCCAAGTTAAATTCTTGGCTGAGACTGAACACACTTGTGAGGAAATGAATATCTTTGTCGCTAACATTGTAAGGCACTAATGAGACTGATATATCCCTTTCCTAAGATCTTACCGATACTATGTTTGGTTAATTATCTTTTGAATTATGTAATCAAAGAACTCGTCTTATTAAAGAAACAAAGTTCAACAAGGATGTTGATATGGAAGATGATGCAAGATAGTCAACATAGCTAAGGAGTGTTATCTGGGTATATACTGACACAAAACTACATGACTTAAGACACGCCTTACCGCCGCACTGTGGTTTAGAGGAAGGCCAAGGATCTTACCAAAATCATCCAATTATTACTTTACCTCTTGTCACACTATCTTGCATGGCGCCTTTGCATGTCACACCAGTTCTAACTTGATATCTTCCATCTTTTATCCGTAATGCAATCCGTCTACGGTATAATTGCATCAATCAAAGATCTTATACTCACACACATCGGACATAGTTTTCAATCATCCTGCTAACACGGTGAAGGTTCGGATACTGTTTTATGCAATGTTGCAACTGTGTATCAGATTACTTGAACCACGATTCTCGCTGTTGAACATTCACAAAACACCACTCCAACAGTCAACTTGTCCGTTGCCTGTGGTTAATGTGTGCACAGTGGTTTGTGGTTTCGGCGATGGCAGCGGAAGTCTCTCATGAGTGTATGCTAAGTATGTGTCTGATAATTTACATGTCAAAGTGTCGGCTTGATGACCGAGCACGAGGAAACCAATCAAGAACCATGCAGTTCTGACACAAGACCGAATGATTCTTATTTTTCGCTCTCTGCTTCGGTCTATTTTGCTCGAGCAACGCGCATGATAAGAGCGGGGGTTGAACAAACCCAATTGATACAACGTTTATTCGAAGATTGTCTTACTATATTAAACCCTTTTCCCCCTGCTAGATCTGGCGGTACTTCATTCGAAACACCCGTAAGTTTAAGCTTAATAGGTCAGTCGTTGTTTCCTCCCTGTAAATAGTAAGCCACCACCATCCCGTTTGGTGCTTTTTCTTCTACAATCGACAGGAAATAGTCAACATCTTCGCTAACATACCGTACTTTCTACAAATCTCTAGCCCACACACACACACACACACCGACAAACAATTCAACTGTCTGATGTACATTCCTGTTTGCTGATTAATCGACAACTTTCATCAGCGTCCGTCCAAGACGCTTTCCCAGGAAATGCGAATGACAACTTTGTGCACCGCCGAACCAACCCCATCCCGTCCCGCATAAGGGCGGTCAGGCTTACGTACACATCCGTTCAGCTGGTGCCATTGACCACGAGCTGCCGATGCCGATAAGCTTCCCAGCGTTGCTCAATGCAATGACCAAAAATGAAACAACACTACCCATCCGAACAGCGTTACCTCTGTACGATGTAACGCATAGCTTATCAAGGTCGTTGATCGTCATCATCGCCGTAGGTCGTCGTGCGCTCACCTATATGGAGCTGCGAACATTTTGTCCATCCATCATCACTCAAGTTCGCCACGGCTGAACGTCATTCCCATGAGTGTTTTTGCTACCGGTCCCGTGCACATCGTGTCCTTTTTTCTCGTTTGTGTGACACGAGATGAGAAAACTCACCATTGCCATATCGTATTGCTAATTACTCGTCTGACCCTCAGACCCTCTGAGGTCCCTTCCTGCATCTACTAGTACGAGCCTTCCTGCAACGAGCCAACAACGCTAACGATATCGCTTGACAGGGACCGATATCGGTAGTGGCTTTCGGATTTGAAAGCGTTTCTTTTTCGTGGAAAAAATGTCAGCTGATAACAACTAACCACATTTTGGGACGAAACATGTGTTAAACCGAGATAAAATATTGATAAAACGTTTGCCATATGTACGAGCTACGTTTCAAACACACTCTCTAACTCCGTTTCTTCCTATTTGCCGTAGTTTTTCTATCCTCATAAATTAGTTGCGCTGCCTTTGTGCAGCTAAAGCCCTCTGTAAATTAACGCAAGTAGTACGCGATCATCAGTCTTTGCGCTCTTGTTGCGCCACAGCGCGTCGATTATTACTCCGGCTCATGGTCAAAAGAAGAGTGTATGATAAAACCAGGTGTTGGATGACCTTAACTCACCAACACAATTCTCCCAATAAAACGCTCTAAGGTTGATGTGAAATTATGGGTGCTGTATTTCGTTTGTTGCTACCGCCTGGCAAATTTCCATACCGGTATGGTAAAAGGGTCATAACCTACGAATGTTTATGGACCCACCCGATTCTTTGTTGACTGATTGACCCACGATGAATCAGATGCTTTGCTCATTGTGCAAATGTGACCGTACATTCGACACCAGCTACCAGAGTGATCGCGAGCTAAACGCTCAAGGTTCAAGCAAAATATCAGCCAAGAAAAAACCTTATAAACTTCTCCAGTAGTTACGGTAAAGCTGATCTTGGATATTACATTTCGTTGTCTCGATCGGTTTATGAAATGTGAAGAACGACGACAACCTGAACTTGATGGCCTTCGTGGAAGATATCGGCGGGGAAATCCCGGAAATCTTCCTTATTATTGTTTACGTTTTGGCACAGATTCCATCGTTGTCCATTCCAAATCTACCATTGCAATGCCATTAAAGTGTTAAGCTCCGTAGACAGCTACTCAATGAGCTAGGTAAGCAACTTAACGCTGAACTTTTAGCCGCTACTTGAAAGCACTTGATTCATACGACTTTGTTGTGCATGTCAGTTCTATAAATCGCTATTAGCCGTTGTTAAGTGCTCTCTACAAAAGAACATGCAACAAAGAAAGTAATACAGTGCTGAAAGGATTTACAATGCGTAATGTCACTTTCTGTACCCATCTTTAAAAGTGATCTAAAAGTCCCCTTTTGTCAGGGTTGACAGCTGCACCTTTGTACCCCGTTTCCCATTCGCCACTATGACTCACGGGAAACGACTACGTCATCGTTGTGTTATTGTATTAATCGATTAGACGTAATGGACATTGATTAGTTAAGTCATCAGTTCCCCGCAGAACTCTTTTACGGACTGGGTGGACTTTCCTGCTCGTAAGATGACGCGAGTAGGACTTTGCTCGCTGCTACTTCCGAAGAGCGTAGCATTTCTTAGCGCCGTAGCTCCGATCAAACGATTACACAAGTACACGTGTCTAGCCCACTAGGCGTTACAAACTCCCGTCACCCAGCTCAACGCTTAAACACTAAATGCCTGACGTGTTAATGGGGTGCGCAAACGACAACCCACAATACGGCACTGAGCATCGTCACGTCGATGGATTGATTGTGGATTGATGGATGGAGTTTTTTTCTTCCTTCCCCCGATAGAAGATGCAACCGGACATCGCAGCCGTGTGCCGCTTTTGATGATGATTTTACTGTTCGCTCTGACCCTAGCAATCAACCACCATTAGCCGAACGGTGGTCATCGGTGGTCGGGCAATCACATCCTACTTGCCGGACACCGCCAAAGCGAGACACAATTTTCAAATTGAAAAACAACTTCTCGCGCAGTGCCTCGAACCTAATTGATTGCTGATAAGCTGTTATCAGGTATATTGCGGTTAGGTAAGTCGACGAGGACAGGACGTCGAAACGGCATTAAAATGTTTAAACAATTCCCAAACAGCGGTAAGATGCGCTCGAAGGATGAATGTGTTGCCAAGCTAAAACGATCGATGCCACATGGTAGGAACACTAGTGGACACTCTGGGATTTGGTGTGTCGCTCCAGAAATAGAAACAACCATACATCAATAAAGCGCAGCTACTTACAGACATTATTTGTCGTGTTTTACTAACACCCAAATCTCTCTATCTATCTCCCGATCGTTGGTGTACTAAGATTTATAGTACATCATAAATTAAGCGAAAAGCATTTTCGATACTAATTTCAACCATTTCCCAACTCAAACATGTCAAACCGTGTTCAGCTTACCTTTGAATACACTAAACGTAGACGATCCTCTCTATCTCTGGGACGAGCAGTAGCAGTAGAAGCCGCAAACGGTGATAGTACCACCACACTGCCTCTAGTTTTAAATCGAAGATCAGGCAGATTCCTGCAGGCACCGCACCGACGATTGATGATCTTTAAATTCTTCGAGGTTTAAAAAGAAAGCAAAACCGTCTGCCTGCAGTCGCGTGTCACACAATCCAATGGTGTCTTTGATTTTGGCTTCCTCTCCTGTCTGACAGCCCCAGAAAGCACCACAACAACAAAAAATGTCGAATGTCTTCCTCGTCCGCTGGTAAGTTGAACAGCCCTTCAATATCTGAAGGCCACTGACGGTGTGTGTTTATTTTATTTTCGGGGGGAAAACACACGCCAGGAAAACACCGGCTAACACCGTGGGGACACTGATTCGAGTAGGTTGGGTGTAAAATAAAATCACCACAAACACGACGCACGCACGGAACCGCTCACGTTCGCAACAACCGATTGGCAATTGATCGAGAACACTTTTGACGCTCTAACGCAGTTGCGAGTCACCTCACTTACATCCAGTGACTCATGTCAGCAGTTACGCCGGCTGTGGTACTTCCCGTTCCAGCTGTAAACGATCCGGCCGCTGTACATCTTGACGCGTAGGTTGGAAATGGTTCGAACCTGAGGTTCACTGGTTCGGTTTTCCGAAAGCACCCTAATAAGTGATCCGCTTCTTTTCACTCTCCTCCGCGAACGATCTTATGTCACACAATTCGGACTGCACTTAATCACTCACACATATGTCACCTCCCCCAAAAAAGCACACTCCACCGATCCACGTTTCCGTTCTGCACCGAAACCAAACAGACCGAAAGACGTGTTCGACGTGTCGGACCCCGCGATTGTGCAATCGGGAAAGATTGATTTCTTGATCACTTTCTTTCCACTGTGCCTCCAATACTACACACACACACGTGCACACACCGTCTACTTAGATGGGTGTGATGTTTCAACTGCAACGTCACTTCCACGGTGGCCTACTTCGGGCGTTGTGGTGGATTGCGCTGTACGATTTTTCTTCCTCTCTGTTTTGCTTTTCGTTTCGCACACTGCCGTTTTCCACACGCTGCCTATTTTCGTTCACTTTCCACACGTTTTGTGCACCGTTTTTTTTTTCTTTCTTCTTCTTCGTTTTCGTTTGCGCCCTCCGCTCACTGTGCTTCGAATTTTGTTGGGACGTAAAATTTTCCTTACTTTTGTTCGTTGAGTTTTATATTTGTCTGCATTTTCATTCCCGTTGGGGTTGTTACGCCTTCATTTAGCTGGGGGGGAGGTTTGGTTTGTTTGTGTATGTACGTGTGTTTTGTTTCTGTGGTTTCATACGAACACCGGTGTATGAAGGAAAGAAAAACCCATCTAGCACTGCCCAATAACTCTGCGTACAGAAAATGAGAAAAAAGGAGAGAAAAAATCAGTAAAGAGCAAAAGAACACATCCACAAGTACTGGCGAAAAGTAACTAAAACAGGTGGTAAAAACAGTGCAACAACAACAAAAAAACAGAAAATTCAAACAAGAAAACATATCATCCGCAATGTAAAAACAGAAACCCGTAAATGGTACACATTATTCGATTGCGTTTGGTAACAACAAAAAAAAAGAAAATAAGAACGACGGAATCGTTGAGCAGTTTTCCAAGCTCGTGCCACCGTTGTGAGCTCGCACAGTTTGGCATTAACGAAGAGACACATAAACAGAAGAAAACTACAGTTAATTGGATGATACAAATTGCTTTGGTACTCTTGTGTTTCGGTGTGTGTTTGTGCACACTTTTTTATCATCCCACACGAAGCACGGCCGTATATCCATCAACAACGGTGAAGCACATTTATCAAGCTGGGCCACAAAACTGCTGCCCGGTAACCACGAAGAGTTGTGAAAGGTGACCTCCATGTTTTTGGGGGCTGTATACGTAGTGGCACATCAAGATAGGTGAGGGGTGTTGATGATAACGAAACCCCACGAAAACTAACTCATCACAAATTCCAGCACCGGGTTGGTGGGTGGGTGCGGTGGGATTACAAATAGACATACACGCTCGAGATACCCCATCAACAGGCGAACACACACTCAAAAGGCACACACGCACACGCTAGACTACCCCTTTGCCTGACAGCTGTCAGACAATGTTTTATACCACATTTTTTTGCTGATCAGATCACCCGAACTATTCTAGATCACAAGATCTATCTTACATGATTTCACTGCCAAGTGCCGTCCTGCACACGCACATCCACATCCCCACGGGCGCTCGAAAGGATAACGCAACCCACCCCGCAAAGGATTCGCAAAATTTCGGCTTCGTATTCGAAAAGCGCAATGCGTAGCGGCGATCCAAATAGGAAAAGAAACGGGCGTTACGTTACGCGCGTCGCGCTGCGCCAATCGTCGGAACTACACTGCGCGATCGTACCGGCATGGCGTTTAACCCTCGCCACATTCGTTCGCACAAGTAAATGTGATTCGTAGCTCCCTCCCTCCCCACCATTCCCATCCCAACTCCCCACCTCCGGCAGTGCGACAGTATGATGATGCGGTGCGATTAAATATACCCGATCCCGCGTACGCATCTAGCACGTCTCTCCCGCATACTGGGGAAGAGCCTATATATGCCCGGTAAGCTCATATGAGTGTGTTTCTTTACATTTTCGTCTTGCGCACAACCGCAACGCACACCGTTTCGCGCGAGGCGTTAAGAGAGGTTCAGCGATTGTGTGTTTTTGTGGTTGTTGTTTTGTTTTCCTTCTTTTATTGCACCCTTCCCTTGCGGCCAATTGCAGGTATTGGTGTGCGCGAGTGCGATTACTGCGGCTGCCTCGCTGCTCGGTGCGCTCATTACGAAATCGGTGACCCACAGTAACGCTGAAACAATCCTTCATCAAGCCGGCCACAATTCATTCATGCCGAAAGTTGCCAACCAACTTCAGAAGGAAGCGACCGCACTCCATATTCTGGAGCTTTCGTGCATGTGAAGATGTGCTGTGTGTAGTTCATCATCTCCAAGGCCATTCAAAGCGCCGGCAGGATCAAGCTTAGGTGCTACTGTGCGGCACACTGATAAAGCACGCTCTCTGGCCTTTGCTGGCATAAACGTTGGTCTGGCGAAGAGGCATGGTGTAATTTAAAAATAATTTTAATGGAGATTCCTTTAACTGGAGTTATTTATGTGGCCTCTAAAATTATAGAATGTCCAGAAGGTGTCGTCACAACTTTAAACTGTCCATAAACTAAACGCGCGCGCGCGAGCGATAAGAAAGTGTTAAAAATGTGCTCAACCATCAGAAATTGGTGGTGTGCTGATAACGGTGGCTAGTTACACTTCCGGGTCTAGATATACTATCAACCTCCCTAAACGAGGCACCGACAAAAGCCGATAGTAAGCGGGTCTCAGTTGTAGTTACAACTAAACCCGTTCCCCTTTCTGAAATGGTTCTTCCCTCACCGAAAGTTGGGAAACAGAAACCAAAGATGGCACGGCATGTGTTTCGGAGGGTTTCGTTATCACGTCAGCGTTACATTTGCGATAGCGCGATAGGTACTGCGGGGCCGGTACTAATACACGCGCCCATCGACATCCACAGGGTGTGTCTGCGCGTAGTTGTCTGAAACCAGAGCTCACTAAAACACAGCCTGTCGCGGATGGTACGATAAGATACGCGAACGCGTGTGACATCGAGTGTGAGTGTAAATTTTCACGAACTTCAGCGCCAGTATTCCGCTCGCTCGTTTCATCCTCGTTGTCTAAATCCAATCCATCAGCAGACAGATGATCGTCTCGACGTACAGAAGCCGCTGCTACTATCCCCCGGTTGCAGTCAGCCCATCTTTTAACCTTTTAATTACGATCGTTCACCGTGTGCGGATTTCACCGTTCGCAGCAACTACCATCCTGCACGGCCAGCATGATTAGCACGATGTGGCGTTCGGGATCCACGTCTGTAGATCGCGCACCGAGATACGATCGACGATGGAACTGCATCTCATCTATGGAGAGAAAGAAGGAAACAAGAAAAAGGAATTCAATTAGTAAATTGCTTGCGAATGTGCAAACGATTAGTAGAACAGCGGGAGCTATCTAATCTAAAGAGGGTCTGCGTCTGCTATGTAGACCTCCAGCGATAGGAACTCCTAATTGGATAGATAGAGGTTGAACCTTCTCGCATCGCAATGTGTAACTGATCTCGGACTTCTCAAATCTACACAGATTGAGAAAATTTCAACCAACTCGCCCAGATCTTCTCACGATAGGCAAGCCTCAAACCGAGATGCCGGTCAACATTCATCAAATATCGTCTAGAGTTCCCGTTCAGATTAGAGCGTATTTTTCGTGACCCAACAATGATAACTGGCTGTTTGATTCAATCAGACGTCCACATTTCGCCACAATTTTTACCACAGGCGTGGTCGTACAAGAAAAAAATAGCCCAAATAACTTCGGCCATTTCGGTCGCCGGAAGTTTGCCGAGTGTCATCGAGGGTGGCGCATTTCTTGGAATTCGGTATCCCGTACCGAAACGTTACTTTGTCCATTCCGCCAGCAAACAACCGGTGTTACGTGTTATCAAGATACCCAAATACAAACAGCGGGACATCGTGTTCTCACCCCACTCGATTTCGATCGGCAAAACTACACCACTGCACCACTGCTGGCTGATGCGAGAATAAACGCGCAAATGTTTACATAATGGCTCACTAGTATCACCGTTAATGGGGACGATTTGTAGACGGCTATCGATGTGCACAGGCACGTCAATGTACATATGACATGCTGCTGATAATGGTTTTGCCTGCACTGCAGATAACCTCCCCAAAAAAAAAAAGCACCGAAATCAACGATGGAACGATGTTCCAAGAATATCTGTGCTGACTGTGCCACTGACTCATTAAAACGGACCACCATTTATTGAAGTCCTTCGCCACAATCATTATTTGGAAGCCGTTGCATACCGTCGATTAATTGAATAATTTGCTACTATTCTTTCTCCTGCTACTTCTCGCCAGAACTCTCCAAACTCCATTAGGGATGCATTTCGCGAACTTTAAATGCAAATAAAAATCCCCTCCGGGGTAGAGAACGAATATCCCATAAATATGCAAAACGACAGCCCATACCCGAAACGACAGAACCACACGTTTGCGTCTCACTGTCAAATGGGTCTGGCGAATTGCCTTCCCCTGTGCCGGCTGCTGACAGCTAAATTGTTTAATAATACTTGTCCGATTTCTCGCTGTGCGGTGTGCGAGACAAATAAATTGACTCAACTCTCCACTGCTCTCGGCTATCCCTAGGATCTCGTCACCATAAACCCACGGCGTACATTCTGGAACGCCTTCGCACAAGCGAGACACTAGACACTATTGGAGGCCGTTACGATCAAGGCGGTGCGCTCAAGGAAATAGAATATGCGACGAGAGGGCGTTATCCTTGCAACGTCCGAAAACTGCATATGCGAAGTACGGGTGAGTTCACGTGCAACCACTACCCTTGAACTACACACGGCGGCTAAAGAAGAAATCCCGGTATCTCCCCGATGATGGTCGTGGCGATAGTAGGATTTGTCTGACTCATGGTCGCACTTATTCAAGATCAGGACAAACAGGCGGTAAAGTGGTACGATACGTATATACGCGCGCACACACACGCTCGGACGTACTATGTAAATAAGTGAATATTGCGAAACCGCGAGGACAGACAACGTTCAATTCACCAATTGACAGTCAATATACATATTGCGACTGGACGAACAATTTGCCATCGGAAGAGCTCA
>KZ061595.1:41171-96027 GCA_002091835.1 Anopheles maculatus | reverse complement strand
AGGCGATGATCCGCTTTTTCGTTCGCTACCGCTCCGGAGCTGAAGTGGCGATCTTCAAGCTCCATTTGCTGCCGAGAACCTGACATTTACAAACGCTCGATTATTGACCGTCACAAATTCGATTTGACGATCGGATGGTGATGGTATGCAAGAGAGTGGAATGCGCAAAATTGCACTCAATCGAATGGAAGAAGATAAGCGCGATAGGGATTGTGGTTTGTAAGAGATTATATGGCGAGATGACATCAACATCAGTGTGGACTTAAAAACAAATCAACAGCTTGTAGATTATTAACAGAGAGTCTATGGCCGAGGAGATCTGTGAAATAAGGCGCATATTGTTTGACATTGCGCATTTTCCGTTTGGTAAGATTTCTCAATAAAATAGAGTAATTCAAAGTCTATTTATACTCTAAAATCGTATTTTCAACACCTTCTTTCGTTGACCACCACTGTAAGTTCTTTAGCACTGATTGCATTGTGTTAATTGTTGCCCATCGTGGCACCACACCATGGAGAACTTGTTTCTTCATCTCTGAACCCAGCTCAAACTTTCGCAAACACTCGCGGCAAAATTAATTAGTCCACTGCCGCCATTTTTATCACCTTCTAAAGGTAAACATGAGCAAAGATTAAAGATGATCCACGCGCTAACCGCGCTGCTACATTTAAAAATGTTTTCCAACAAAGTGTGCAAAGTCCGCACAACGCAAAATTCCACACGGAAAGGACACAAAAGTCGTCATCCACCGACCACAGACCCTGTTTGTCTAGAACAAACATGATGTAAACACGTTGATAACGAACGGAACCATAGCTAACCTTCAGCACAATACAGCTTCAGCCAACATGATAATCACTTCCGAAAACGGCGTAAACGTGCCGGCCACGCAAAACCAAGAAGTAGCGGATCCGAGTCGGATCCTTTGATAGATATTTTGACAGATCAATGCATCGGTTCGCTTCTCTCCCACACAATCCCCCACCCTGCGTTCCGGTACTGTTCGTGACAATTTGATTAAGAGTCCAACCTCACATTGACAATCGATCATGCGTGATCGTTTGCCCGGAAGCAGCAAGCTGAAGTGAGGGAATCGAGACAAAAGCGGAACCCTTACTCAATCAATCGACTCCATTGTCGCGATCGCCCCTACGCACTAGATGGCGCTGTTCGCTGCACACCATAATTGGAGCAATTATTTACGGCACAAACTGCCGGTAACTGGGTTGCAGCGATCGTCACCATCCGATCGATCCAATCAATAAGCTGTCGGAGTGTTCTGATTTGGTTGCGTGCCGATCGGACACGCATCATTATGATGCGCTGACAAACCCCGAGCGAAGCGACCGACGAGACGATCAACAGTCGTCGTTGCGATAGTGCAATGGTGAATTCGAATCGCCACATTCGTCTGAACTCTCGCACGCACGCACGTCATTGTAGGTTAGTCAGTCAGCCAGCAATCGGATGATAACAGCACGAAAAGGTGATGACATCAGTGTGCAGTGCTGATACACATTTATAAGTCCAACGGTATGACAGGAAACGTCAAACCGAAATGCCTTACTACCTTTCGGCACAGTCAACGGTTGCAACGTTCAGTTAAGCAAAAACAAGGAAAACCAAAAATCAGCTGCATTCAATCAACATTTCTTATTAAAAAGTAACGAACAAAAAACGGTGTAATCGCGTGATCGTGGTGGTGTAGAAGCGTACGCCAAAAAAGTTTGGTGCCTCACTGGCTACCGTCGGTAGAGGTGCCGTTCTTTTTTATTTGCGTTTTCTTACCACATCATCTACTTCTGCCATACTTTTCCGTAATGTCATCACTTTTCGAAGCAATCGAAGCAAACGTGTGCCGACAGCAAGGCAACGAAGGAAAACTATTCGGGGCTTTGACCGTAGTTACCGCACCCGAAAGGAGGAAAAGCTCTGGAGGGTGTTACAACGGGCGGACGGTCAGATTGAGGCCAAAAATGGTCCGATTCGGAAGCGCTCGTACGTACCGGTTCTGTTTTATGAGCTGGCAATGTTTTGCCCAAACAGTGGGCTTACGCTTTTTTATTTGCTCTTCAAATTTTCTTTTTACGCGATGTTTTGAAAGGCAATTGTGCGCTTTGCTTTATACTTTAAGTGATCCGGGATATTCGACTACACTTGAGTAATGGGGCCTGCATGCAAACAACTTCTGATGGATGTACGCATTCGAGAATTTATTGGGTAACCGCTGCATGTTCGAAGTCTTGCTAGAATCTCGAGAGTCATTTTAATAGCGTGACTTTTGCTGCAATAGTCGACCATTAAACTAACACACCCTACACACCGACAGGGTCAATTTGCTTTCGTTGTAACGCAGCATTGCGACATGTCGTCCGTGAGTAACATCTTCCGACGCCCTAGCTTCCGACGACCAGACAAAACAAGGGCCGCCACAATCACTCAATGACGGGTTCGCACGTGTTGCGCCTAGCATTGTCATCCAATTAGCGAAACACAATCATCTTAATGCCCCACCAAAGGGACACGGCAATTAGAACGTCTTGTGTTCTCACCCCGAACACCAATCGATCTTGGTCTCT
This sequence comes from Anopheles maculatus, assembly GCA_002091835.1. NCBI lineage: Eukaryota > Metazoa > Arthropoda > Insecta > Diptera > Culicidae > Anopheles > Anopheles maculatus. Next base: position 93,447 of record KZ061595.1, on the reverse strand, counting down.
TGGTTGGCGATGTGGAGATGTGATTTTCCGCCTCATCGATCTTACTCACTTGTGGGTGAGCTTGTCTCACGTACCACACACACACACACACTTCGTGGGTACAAATTCTTGGACAATATCTTGAGGCACTTGGCAGTTTCATCCGCTCCAACAACATCACACTCAAGGCATCACTTTTATAGTGCAAGCATTCGGTGTGCGCCACCCAAAAAACCGCAGCCAACACTTGGCAGCATCGTAATGGAATCTGGTCAGTCACTTTCCCACCATTAGCTCGGTGGCGTGAATATAGCTGGGTGGTTTGCTACAAATGGGGATTCCATGTCCGCTGTCTCGGTTTGCACCATACCGGGCACAAACATTACCCTCCCTGGTGGTTTCCCGGCCAGCCATAGTTCATCTTGTTCACGGATTTGGGATACTAACAACCCAAGCCAAGCGTGAAGTGGCCGAGCGTTACTTGAGACAATTTGGATGTGAAAATACATCCCACCACGACCTTTTTCGTGACGGGGAAACTGTTGGCCACTCTCTACATTAACCAGTAAAGCGATGTTGTTCTGCATGTGACCTACATTAATTTAAACTCTCAGCGTTTTAAAAGCATTATTAGTAATCAAATTCTTTTTTTTATAACCCTTGTGACCGAATTCGCATTAGTTTGCCTACAGCATGCAGCAAATGCGATGACAAACACCATCCCAAACTGATTAATTCTCAAAAACCATGCATTTCATTGGGTAAGATTAAAGCAACATCCCTGAAGTAATTCTACTGCACCGTACCAAGCATGCCATCAAGCGTCACCACTACAAATTCTCGACTTCGTAACTATCGGCATAATTTTCCCATAACGCTTTACCGCTAAACACAACGCACCAGAATGATTTGTTTTGATAGTCATAAGCCATTTTCCTCACACACTTATCTTCCACCTCATAAAAGGCAGAAAATTACAGAATCCGGTTCACTGGAAGCTAACGATAACGATTGGATGTTTGGAATTTCTCAACAATAGTTTACCCAAAGCGACTCCGAAGTCCGCGACGCAACGACAAAACCCGTAGCGCTTAAGTGTCCAACAAAAATGCATCCAAGAATTATAATCCAATCCCAACCCGGGTTGACTAATTTTAATCACCCTAAATCACCCTAAATTCCCAAACCAAGCGATCCAGAAACTGCTGCTGACATAAATCGATTCACGGCGGGATCCATCGCCATAGGAAGTGAGGTTATCACACAATTTTACGAACCGATCGTCACCATCTCATCGAGGTTTGCTCAAGCGCTCGCACCGAAAAAGAGCAACCATCGAATCGATTCTAACGGGGGAAGTTCGAGCCGGATCGAGCGGCACTCTCCGTTTCATGTTTTAATCCGTTCGATAATTAATTCAATCACTAGGCATCCCGCAAACTGTTGGAGCTTTGGGAGCTGCTGTTGCACGTGTTTAACCCTTGTTTCTCCGTTGCGCCACGGTTGTACGGGTAGGTGCGGATCTAAGTTCTAGGAATCGTTTAATCATACCAGTTCTACCTATCGGAGGCGATAGGATAGTTTCGAATGACTCTACACTGCACAATGTGTGCATTCAAACGAGCTGTGCCGCAATAGACTCGAACGTTATGTGGCAACATTCACGAGATTCCAATTCTCCCGGGCTTTCGGGTTTAAAACAAATATCCGATACCACTGCAATCGACCCATCCGGAACGTCAACAAGTTCGTCCCGTTCGTGCTCTTCCCAGAAGGAACGAAAAAAAAACCTCCCACAGATAAAGCATCTCTTTTGGCTTTGCCTCACACTCATCGTCCTCATCGTCCTTTCCCGGTTCCTAACCTTATCCATAATACGCCGCCTTTCTGCTCTTCTAGTCCGGTAGTTTATGTATCAGGTTCGGGAAGCAAAAGAAAACAAAACCTCAAAGCCCTTCCGACTTGCCGGTTCCCGAGCCGTTGCTGCGTTGCTTCCAAGTGGCCACATGTTGCGCAGCCTCTTCGAAAAGTGTTTCCCAGTAGCGCAACATGTTACCAGTGCGGCCTGTACAGCGAGTGTTAGCATAAACTTATCATCATCATTACCATTCTTTGCCCATGCACATGCACACATACAAAACACTGCAGATTGCATTTTTCCCGCCTGCATCCGTGTAGAGCGGAACCCACGGGATTTATTCAACCCCACGGGAACGATAAGGCAAGCGCAATCGTTTTTCTTAACACAAATCGTTCTGGCGTTCAGCGACAGATTGCCGGTCATGGTCGCTCGAGCATGTTGCTTGCTGGCGGAACACAACGGGGACAAGGCAAGCATAAATTGATTCCGAACCAGAAACCTACCGAGCAAGCGAACGAGTTCCATCAACGCCGAAAAGTTCATCACACAGAGAATGACGAACGCGGGCAAAGCGGGCGATGTGTGGCGATTGCGATTGTGGCGACCATAACTTCTGCTTGCCGGGAGGAAGGCTATAAATTAGACATGAGACTCCGAAACTCGTCACGGCAAAATTTGCATCTTCCGGCTTAGCGCTCTTACCTCGTAACGGTACCGTTAAGCGGTCTCAAGATGCCTCCCAGTGTCATCTTGACGGAACCGATCGTCGATCTCCGTTCAAAGATCTCACAAACACACACAGTCAAATCGTAGGATAATGTCTTAATCCTCTCTGTCTGTATCTATCTCTCCCTCGTCCCATTGGATTAGAAATTGTCTAATCTTTACTTCCGGAATCGGAATCGTCTCCATTTCCAGCTCAAAATAGACTAATAACCTGTCAACGATTTTCTTCTCCACAGAAAAAACAACTCCAAAAACCCACCTGGAAGACTTCAATGAAAAATGCTCAGCTTAAGATGCTTATTGCACGGGACATAAATTAAACAGCGCAGGACACTAATCCATCATAATGGTCCACCCCACGCCAAAGAGTAGCCACACTGACCTTAAGACACGCCCCACCATTATGCAGGCAACCCTCGGGGCTCGGGCCCATTACAATCTGCTCCAAAACCTGGAGCTGGAACACCGCAACTGCACATTACGGCTCCCGCTTTAATATCCATGGCCGGGTGTACAGTTTAGTTTAATTGTTTAATTTGGTCCGGTTTTGTTTCTATTTCTTTCACGCTTTATTCCTCGATTTCCACCGCCGATGGAGGGAAAGTGTTCGTGCTGGTGAGCGAAAAAGGCATTACCTTGAACATTGTTGCGGCACTGCGGTTCGTTTTTTTTTATGCAACCGATGCAGGTCGGCTCATTACGCGCAGCTTGGATGCAACTTATCTGGCTTGGGGTTTGGAGCTGCCCCACAATCACAGCGAGTGTAGGTAGTGGGATTTACGATCTTTTTTTTTTTCTTCATGAACCCTAGACAAACCGTCGGCTGAAGGGGTTTTCCCGGAGCTGAACTTTGGGTTCGTTGGTGGGGAACCCGTTGGTGGTTCGCCGAATGACATCAGGTGAGCGATCGTACGATCTTTCCGTCCGGCGTGTGGACGTAATCGTGAAAGGTGCGTTTCGTTCCACTGCCAAGGTACGCCTTGCGTGACCGATGCCTTGGTGAACTCGGCCGACTGCTTGCGATCGGACGAGGTGCGATTGAAAAGTGTGTGGAAGTGATCAAATTTGGACTTTAAATTCATACATAATACAATTTCTGTGATTCACCTAATATCTGATCCCGTCATATTTTGTGTATGGATAGTCCATAAATGAATCACCATCAAAAGACCCAAGTTTGGTAAAGCTCCACAATACGGCGAATCAGACTGGTACGGGTTTTCATCAGCTGTCGATAGCCTTCTTCGGCTCCTAAAGCTCGTGAGATAAATCGTGGCGCGATCATCAGACGACTGCGAAGCACCAACCCGACCCACTGATCATCAACCGGTTATGCGCGAAAGCATCGGCAAGCCATGATTCATCAGTTTTGCTTGGCTACTTGCGTTGGAGTTTCTGTGGCACACCTGGTGTGGGTTTTTTTTTTTGTTGCTGCCTTCCGTTTTATCTCCTAATATTCCCAAACCCAACGATGATCGTGTGCTAAGAGATCACACCACTACACAACCAAATCATGAGCTGCTTATTGTTGAATTTTCAGTTGGAAGCAGCTGAAGGTCGAACATGGGAAGAAATATCAAAGGTTTCAAAGGCGGTTCACACGTAGTTCGTTAGTTCTTTCGTGTCTGACCTTGACCATGACCATGGCGAAAGTGAAGTCGTTGTTCCGAGCTCTCAGCAAAAGCAAAACGAACAATAAATCCTACACTCTTTTGTTAGTTTTGTTGAGACACTTTACATCCAAATTTTAACTAATTTTATCAACTACAAAAGCAACCGGCGCACTCGGCAACGATCTTCAACACCGGCAAGATAAACACCCGCAAGATTGCGTGCAGCTAAGTTCGTAAGCGAGAGTTACCTTAGCTTTCTCGTTCGCTCGAGGTCACCGATTACCGATCGCTCGATTGCCGGTTGCCACAAAGCTGCATCACTACTGCATCGGCCGAAGTTTTCCTCTCGACGCGTTGCATAAGCTAATCAGGTGTGCGAACGTGCCTGACAGTAACGATTTGCTACACCTCTCAAGGCGCCATTACAGATAATCCACGGCACGGCATAGATGGCAGCTTCCCGTGTACACCAGCAAAAGCATTCGAGAGGGTACACGCACGCGTCCACTCCAACCAACAGGCCCTTTCAGAAGTTCGAATACCGCGTGTGCAGTGTGTTGCATGTTGCAACATTAACCACTCTAGCGTGCAACAAGAGATGTTTAATTAAAGTGTTTCGAAGCAAAACTTAACACTATTAACACGGTTGGCAGTATGTGCGCTGTCGTACGAAAAAGGTGTTCTAAGTGAGTTTGTCAAGATGAAGCTAACGACAGCGGTACGTTTACTAGCGAGTTTAACTGACTAACTAAACCACCGCAAAGCGTTTTTTTCCGGATTCTGCACCAATTTTACATTAAGCTGTCAGTCGGACGGTAGTTTTAGATCTCTGTTGACGTTTAAGTGTGTGCCACAAAGAGCACGTCACTGAAGAACGGTACATATTGCCATTTTGAGCAAGTAGATAACTAGTGTCTAATGTATTGCACCTTCTTGCTGGGAAAAGAGGAACAATAACGATAATTTTTCTTTTAAGTTACATACGCTAACCTTTTCTTCTAGTATATTTGTTTCATAAATTGCAAACCGGTGACCTTCTCTTCAAAACAATCGTTTTAACTTTCTAGACCAGGGTTTGGCAACGAGTTAGTGAGCTACACGTTACTTGATGTTAAACCTAGAACCATCACTTATTAAAACTTTTATGCTGAAACATTTATTTCGAGAATATTTATTGAATTTTTACTTCAGGAAATCGACCAAATATCTAACTAATCTTTAAGTATTTTTGAGATTTCTAAACCCTGAACCCTTGCACCTAAACCCACCAACAGAACATGTAGCTCATCGGCAGCCTCATCATATAAAGTCGATAGAAATTGCATCTCATTTCCATCTTCACGGGCGTTCTTCTCGCTTTTCACATACATCACCCATTGCATGGCGCTAGCTGTATATGTGTGAGTGTATCTGTACCAACCGATGCTGCATTGTTCCTGCATTCATTTACATATTTTGACTTCAAATTCTTGTCTATGTTTTTTATGCTTCTGCATCATTATGAAGCGCAGTAACTCACGTGGAAACGGTACGGTCCATAACCTAGCGTAACGTTAATGGCAAGCGCAAATTTCGCAAATGTCAAGGTGTGTACCACGTGCTCAAACCATGTGTGCCGGCACCAAACGTGGAATGCTGTACGCGTGTAGTTACCAAACTTTCCCACATAAGTTTGAAACATTGTCAACGCGTACAACGCACACAAAAGGTCAACGAAGTTTTCCGAACGCATTCCTATTTGTTTACGATTGTGTGCAAGTGAAGGTACAAATTGTCAATGTTTTCACTGCACATTGTGTAGGACGTTTGCTTCCCACAGTGTGATGCTTTCCTGCAGCGTAGCACGAGACATGATAACAGTTCCAGTTCATTCCCGTCCCTAACAATTTATCTAATCTTTTTTCCCCAAGCACACGCTCACACTTTTGCACCACACTCAATCGATCAGTGTATTCATTCAGCCGACAAGGGAACAAAAAATACAAAACCACCTAAAGAGTTCCACTACACAATTCCCGTGTAGATGTCTCTGCCACAGTGGACAAGATAAACAATTGTACATGAAAGGTGCCCTTACTGATGTACCATTCCGAGTGAGAGATACATCACCCCGACCGACTATCGCTAAATGACAGCTAACTTCGGTGCATGTTGGGAAACCGCAAACATATCGCTGTCAACACCACAATTAGAAAACCCTTTCCTACGGTCGGGATGCCAGAAAACAACCCAAAACGGGCTGACTTATGGGACGACAACCTTACTAAAGTTTACGCCACAGTCCGATCGTGTGTTTTGATGTTTGAAGTGTTGTACACTGTGGCCGGCGAGGTGTAGACGAGTACCTCACGGTTAAATATTCCTCACAAGTCTCCCGGGAATTTTGGAGCTCGTTCCAATGCCTCTTAATAAAAAAAAATTCACGGAAAACTTCAACATCTCTCAAGTCAGGTGGTCTTCTTGTTTGGAGACCCTAGAGACCCTTGTGCACCATGCAGGGTCCAGTGGACGCAGTGCAGGAACAAGGCAAACCGATATAAAACAAAGGCATAATTGAGACGTCAAGACCCACCAACATCATCAACCACTGTGATGGTTTATCATAACGACGACAATGATGATGATGATGATGGGCACCCGATGGAAGCTGACTTAAAGGGACCGAAATGTCCCATTCGAAGATCATGCTCTCCGCGTTGGTAGACCCAGTTCCACATTAATCCTGATCGTCTTTCGAGGTTGATGCATGTCCAATAATGGGAAGCGATGGGAAGAATAGTGGACAAAAACAACCCCTAAAACCGATTATCGCCTGTAGTATTTATTTTGCTCCACCTTCACTGGGTACCCCCTGGGTGGATGGTGGATGAAGATAGTGACAAAAAAAGAACATAGACACACTTGGTTGAAAAATGGTTCGATCGTTACCATTCCATTCATCCGCGAGACGTCGTCGATCTATCAAAAGGGTTTTAGAGCACATTTCTTACCCGTAGCACTCGTTTACCTTCTGGATAGCTTTATGCTCCATTTCCTGTTTCTTCTTTTTTTTTCACCATTACCACTCTCCTCATCAATGAACATGTTTATTGAGGTTTTGCCTTTCCGTCAGTAAACCTGCACCGCATCGAAAGTGCACTTCTTCTGATATCGAAATGGATGTCTTTCGTTTACGGCCATCGGAAGCTAAGGTGTGGTTCTGTGGGACCGAGGCTGAAGATTTGTCCTCCCCGTCGTTGGTTCAATGTTTTATTACATGCTACACCTCGCGCATAACAACGACCGCTTGAACGAAAAAGAGGGAAGACACTTGGAAGCGTCTTTCAAGAAAAAAGAAACACTAAAGACGACAAGACAACACTCCATTGTTGGAAGTCAATTGGATATTGTCTATCTACGGTAGTACAGCCAAACAGGCGTGTGAGACCAGCTTCTCTGGTAGTTACACACAAACCCGCACGTGCACACCTTCGGAAGCATAAAGTACCACCGGTGGAACATGTGTTCGGCGATAATAAAACAATTTCATTGCCTCGTTTTGTCTTCCCGAAAACTGACGGAGCGCAGATAAAGGAAGTACGGGAGACAGCTATTTCGTGGAGCATGCAACAGGTACTATAAAGAATATAGCAGGAATTATCTACTCTAGATACTAAGCGAGTATATTACAAGCCATAGGTGACCTTACATCACACTCGAGCTGAACTTCACGTCCAATTCTAGCTGAGACTTTTGTGGAGCAACTAACCTCCCGAAAATGATTACTATATTTCGTGCTAGCAAACCTCACTTAATTCAGCGTCTAATCAATCACTACAGTCTGCAGGTCGAGAGGTTCTTAGCTTCTAGATTCTACCACCCAATCCATCTTACTTGCCACTACACAAACAAACATTCTTAAATCCCGCATTTCCCACACCTTAATCTGCATAAAGATGCAAAATGTTTGGACATCAAAAAATTCAATCCCATTACTGTAGTGCTTTACCGCTCGGTAGGAGAACTTTCTTTCCAAATTTTCTCCGAAGGTATTTTTAGACCGGTGAAGGGTTTCTCCGGCAACATTAATCATATTTTTCGTTGAAACAACAACATACCCACATACAACTCCCCATCATGGGTTCTACATCACCCACGTCATTTGAATGCGATATGCTTTCATCCCCCTTTTTTTTCGCTCTCTAAATAAGAGATCACTTCGTGCTCCCTCGCACGAATCGTACCGTACCACGAATCGTATTCATTCGCACCACGTATTATGTTTCCACCACAGTAACTACCGTACCGAAAGAAAACCCTACAGTAGTTTCACTCCCGGGCTCGTTCCTATTCCTGGTGGGTTCCACTTGGGAGAGGAGGACGAATCCCAATTTTCGAGACTTTCTTTCAAAGAAGAAAGAATTGAAATATTTCAACAACAATAATCCACGGTTCGGTGCATCCAAGACAACCGGAGAGAAAATTGATCACTATATACGTAACCGTGCGCATATGTTTGGATGACAATGGTTTGTGTCCCGCTTTGTGCGACACAACACATAATCTCGCGCCCGGGTTTTTGGAAAACGCGGCAAGAAAAGTGAGTCCGATCCGCTTTAGGACCGCTGATCGTAAATTAAAGCAAAAAGCCGCCCGTACCCTAGAAAACTTGCATCGGAAGCTGGCTTTGACCCGGTAATCGTTGGCATCAGGTTGATTCGAACTAAGCATTCCCCCGTTGGTTTATTTTTTGTTCCAGAACTCGAAAACCAGTTAAGGGAGAGAAAATAGATTTTTATGTCATCGCCATAAAGTTAACGATCTTTGAAACTCCGGAACGTGAATCACCAAACAACACGCGCCCGTTCCTGGGTACTGGTGATGGGTGTTCCATTCATCTACAGGCTGGTTTTTAATTGTACACGATCCTCCCGGCAGATATACATTGGAGTAGCCCGTAATCAGACACCGTACCATGCCCTCCGAACGTTTGGTAGCTCACACGATCCTCAATTTCCATGTCTTTGATGTTATCTTTTGACACCCGAAAATGGGCAAAACCCCGTACACGGTCCTTTTGAAAGAGACTTTGAATCAGACCATACTCCCAATGGGGGGTGTCGTCTCTGGGCTTTACTTTACTCCCTGTGTACGGCTACACATTTCTATTCTAATGGCATTCCCTTTCGAAGCCTTACCAGGCACAGACCGGTATTCAGCACCTCTTCGGAACACCCCAGAATAGGTTGCGGACGCATTTGCGCAAACCTGTGCAACAAATTAATTGTCGATTTCCGCCAACGGACTGAACCGTAGCGTAGCTCAGCTGTAACCCTTGCCTTAGGCCACAAATAGAAAAAAAAGAGCTGCGTAAGGGGCTTACGCTGACGAAACCTGACGATGATCGTACGATCGCGCGTTTTAAAGTCTAAACAAGGCATGGTGACGGGGTCGTTACTAAAGGTACCGGAGTTTTACTATATCCCACTCCGGTAACTGGCCGTGTACCGTGAATGATCGCTCGAACTGTTCACGCTAATCAGTTCACATGCCCGGTGTGACGATGCCAATGCGGTGATAAATGAAGCAGAAGGTGATGTGTTCCGTGCGAAGCTTCCTCGAACGGTAAGAACCGTGATTGAATGTATACACCTTAATTTAAATCGAATTCTTGCAAACTATCGACCGAAGCTCGTTCCAGTAAACGGTGTAAGGTCAAATCTTAATATGCGTTCCTATCCGCATTTTCGCATTCCACGTACTGCTACCTCCTGCTCGGTACGTTAATCTTAAAATAGACCCAAGAGTGCTTATGCTACTGGACGGTTAATAGGGAAAAAATAAATTTGAAGAAAACGTAATGAATTTTGGTTTAGTTTTATTTATTCGCAATTTGCTTTTCTGTCCAATTCGCGCACAGTGCCACCTGGTTACTGGGTGGCTGAGCTTCGCTTGATTAAGGGATGAGAGTTTGTGATCTTGCCATTCCATTTGCCCACACAATCTCACCAAAGCGTAGTTTACCTCTTTCTTCGCACTTTTATGGGCTTCCAGTTTATACCATAGGCTTCATCACTACCACTCAACGGTGGAAGATAAATCTGCAAAAATTAGCAACCTTCTCCACACAGCACAAGTTCGGTTGAAAACTTCCAATCGGAGCTACTGGGAAGCACCCGCGGGAATATCCGCAGGGAATGAAAATTGCATACCGCTGGAAAGTTAATTGGTGGTGGTCATGGGGTTGTGGGTAATGGTCCACAATCAGTCGTACCGGTAAGATCGACGTAAAATCCCCCGAACATTTTTTGTTTTTGGGTTTTGTTTTGCTACTGCTACTCGTAAATCTCGAGGTCCAAATGTCAGGCACCTCGAAGCTATGAGTCGCCGTATGACGGTGACGTAAACACCCAGCAACATCCACCTCGTCTCTTGCGTTCCAGGTGGCCTGTAGGGTTGAAATATTACCTTCCGAGTGAGTGACGAACGACTACGGGCAACAGTGACGCACAATGACGCAGCGAGATGATGGAAGATTCTACGGCTTATGACTTTTGCAGTCATTTCGAGCGTTAGACGAATTCCCAGTTGTTAACAGCATGAAGCTGGTGAATTAAAAGCTAGCGAAGCTCTACTGCCACACTTTACACACCCGGGACGGGTCAATACGGTGGTCAGTAATTAAGTGTACGGCATGAAACCAGTTGAAGGTGAGTGTCATGACGACGACCGCACACAATAGCCCGGTCCAGTAAACAACTACATGTACAAAGACGGGCAAGTAAAGTCCAATCAATATTTCCCACCATACTAGAAATCGTTAGAAAATGAATGATACTTAAAGTTAAATGGGTTCTTGGGGTTCGGCTTATCAGTACTGTTTGTGTGATGATGCAATGTTGGCAAAACAGTTCGTATTATCATCAATCGGATGCACTGAAGCAATTTCCCCCCGAGAGAAGATGCACTCGAGACAAACAATTCGTCGTAAACAACTTTGAAACAAGATGGGAAGTTTCTGTATTACTGTTCATCAAACACCGAACAGCATGACCTAAATGCATTGACATTCCACGAAATTGGTGCACATACGTAATTAGATGCTTTAATGGCTTCTTTTTATTCATTAAAATGTAATGTCTTAATTCGTGAAGTTTGTTCAAATCGATAGACTTTCCGAGGAGGCAGGATTTTCCAATTAGAAATATTTGATTCCTATTAATGTGACTGATATACAGTACACTAAAGAAACCCTCAGTTGCCTAGTGTTTAATTCTATATGTGTTCCATTAATTTACCGCTCAAGGACCCATAAAAAATACGAAATCAATTTGAGTGTAAGAAGCATCTTCACCACTTCTTTGTTGTGGTTCTCTTCGTGGGGTTTATCGTCAATAAATCTGGTAAAACTATTTCGCTCCACACGAACAGTTTATCATCGTCACGCGATCCTAGACAAATCTCCAGATAAATTTCGTAACGAAGAGGACTTCACCGACACAGGCCATCCTACCTGTCTGTGAAACCTCCACTAAAAACGAGACCACCAGGTGTGTGTGTGTGTGTGTGTGTGTGTACGGATAGAATGGCGGCAAACTAGGCGCCTTCTGGCGTTCGCTAATTACACAACCCAAAACCGGCCGCCACTATCTACCCATCCCAAACCCACACGATCCTGCCGAACTGATCGCGATAAATTGGTTCACCCTTTGATCGACGCACCAGAGCCACCAACTAACTGCCGCCGGGGTCAGGTTCGGTTCGTTTTTGGCACGTCGCGCACGCTGTTCGATAGACACGCTATTATTGGAACGACCGTTGCTATCCAACCACCGATCAGTTAGCAAACGCAGAATAAGAACAAAATCATCCGCTAACATAAGATGAAGCGACGAAAGACACACACACACACAAAACACATCCGACACACAAATTATCACGCATCGCCCAAAGCCTGCCCGTTCGTCGTCGTGGTGGCCTTCGACAGCGAACTGCACGACCTGTACGGATGGGTCACAAAACTAATTGAAGCCGGTGCCACACACCATCGGAGATCGTGGGGTCTCTAATTTTGATCAGTTTTGCCGCACCCAACACTAGGGTGATTCCGTTTCGCGAAGCCTGCGGAACTATACTAGGGGAACGCTCTTTTTCGCCCGAAACACCACACGGAAGTTGGCGGCACAGGTTGCATCCTTTTTGGGATCAATTTTGGAGATGACATGCGACGTGAATGTACTTTCTTGAAGCGTTTTTCTATTCCCGGTTCGGTCAGAAAATTAGTAAACTCTGCCGCATTGTTTTCTCAAGGTTTACACGGTCAAGGTAAACTTCACAGTACGGATGTTCAAATATTATGAACCACAGACGATGACGCAAAACGAGCATTTTTTGTGGTTGTCTTGCGTATTGACCTTGTTCAAACAGGAGTACATGAACTCAATGCACATTCAGGGAATGGTATGTCTATGTAGACACATTAGAGAGCAATTTATAAAAGTTAAACATCCGTTTGTTTGAGGGGCAATTTTCTCTGGATACTAAGAAGCGCAAAGAGAATTCTGAGTGTATACATATTATTTACCAATATCAGCATGATTTTTTATGTGATTCTTGCTGAATCGAAAAATCGAAAGGAATAATATTGCTTCCGAAAACTTCCGATTTATATAAATATGTTACATTTGTATTCTTAATTTAAACACAGTTTGTATCATTGAGTGCTCCGGAAGCTTAAATATCTCAACTAAAACAAAGATGTCCTGTATCAAAAAGCATTTAAATTCGTTTGTTTTCTTATGCCAAACAAGCCGATAAAATAGTGTAGTTAATAACCAAACCAAACTGAACCAGTGGTCCCCAGATAATCAAACCACAAGTCAAGTCAGGCCAAAATCAAATTTAGCTCAAAGTCAACAAGTCAGGCTAAGACTGGCTAAAGTTGAATTCGAAAGAAGATATACCACTATACCAAAACATCCAAACAAAACGAATCATCAAAAATGTGCAAATAAAAACTAATATCTGTCACAGTTTCTGACATAAAAAGCGTCTTAAAAAGTAAAGCATCATAACTTTAGAAGTGTTCTAGTGTTTCATTGAGTGAATGTAATTTAATATTAATCCTCTTTTTCCTTTCTGCAATAAATGCTATGATGAATGTAGATAGCAAAACGGTGCGTTTATTATTTATAATCTGTAAATAGGATATTGATTTCATGATACAAATCACACGCAAGCCACGACCATCCCGTGCATATCGAAACAGAGCAGCTTCACTGTGTTCCACTTCTACAGCAAAAAGCGCTCACATTTTATCAATTTTATACAGTTTTACTCTTACCCTGTCTACCCTGTGGAATGTTTATGTTCTTCCCTACCGGTGTACCGTGAAACTCGGCCTTCAAAGAAGGGTTTCCCGAGTTGCGCGACATTCGGACATTCCTTTCCCGTCTGGTCCTGGGAACTCCGACCGTAATGTGCGTTTGTTACACACACCAAAACTAGAACCGACCCACCACGTTCATCCACTTCGCTCGCGGATGGCGGCAAGATCGTGCGTGTCACTTCCACAAAACCCCCCCCGGACACTGCCCGCCCTAGAACATCACGCTCGGTTGCACGGAATACCGTCGAGGCGGGTAAAAATAAACAACTATAATTAAATATTCACCTATGCCTTCAGTTGGCCGATCAGTTCCATCGGTGCTGGCGGTGCTTCGGGTAGTGCTGAACAGTGATGATTGGGGGTGGGGTGGTTCCGTTCCGCGTGCTAGGCGCTTGTTGTCTGGCGCAACACCTAGTACTACTGGGCGGCAGCTTATCCGTCACAACTGCCGTACGGTACTTGCTTCCGTTATGGGCAGAGAGAACAAAAAAAAAAGGGCGAACCGAAGACAAACAACATACCGGCTTCCGTTCGGTCACCCGTTTTTCCTTGTCCTGTTACACACACACACACACACACACACACACGCACGCAATATTTTCATCTCCCACTCTTCAATCTGTCAACGAACCGTGCTGCTAGATGCTCGTGTACTAGAAACGTTCTCTACCGCGAAACATCGTTCCACAGTGCTGGCCACTGTGGCTTCGCGCAGTGGGCTTCAGTTAAATTGAGAAATTTCCGGCCACACCATCACACGCACCGGTGGCTTCGGGCATGCTGCCCAGGAGTCAATTTATGTTTTCCCAATTTCTCCGGTCAATTTTTCACACGCTTTTCCATACCCGGCTTCACCGCCGCACAAACCAAACAAAACCAGGAGTAACGTAACAACAAAAAAAACGGGTTTGAAAAATTCACCTCACCATCATTCACTCGTGGTTGTTGTTGTGGCCACTATTTTTACCACCGCGTGGTGTGGTTTTTCTCTGCCCAATTTTCGCGAATCTCACACATTCCTTGATGTCTGGTGGTGCTGCTGCTGCAGTGGCCAGTTCGGTGTACGTGTGCGTGTTTGTACGTTTTTTTCGATTATTTTCTTCTCCTTTTTTTGTTGCTTAAAATTGCATAGAGACCTGAGAAACTCATTCGCCAACTTCCCACAAATGTTTGTTTTTCACTCTCTCTCTCTTTCTCTCTCACCCTCCTACCACGGGGGGAGGGTTTGTGTATTTTGCACAATACTCTGTGTATTTCGTTTGAATATTCGCATCTACCGTCTGTTAGTTTTTTGGAGGACATCAGACACATAAACGCCAACAAAACAAAACAAAAAAAAAACCCCATACTACACCCACTCTTCACAACTAGAATAAACATACGTAGTCACCGACAAAAAAAAGACGCATGAAGATACACACTATTATCGGCCACGGACATCCCGGTGTCGGAGAAGCCGCGCATCGCAGTGAGCCGTAGATAAAATGGAGGAAGAAAAAAAAAAACGACCAAATGGCAACACATCCACTTCCAATCGCCGGCGAAACCGCAACACTTCGCTCTTTTGTTTATCATATTAATCCACACCCGAACCGTCCACTGGTAGGTGTTTAATGCTGGGAAACTCATTTTCCCAAACCCTCGTTTCGCTCAAGGTGAACCGTTCGTGGGGCGCAACTGCTAGAATAAAGGTAATGATATCCAGCGCATTCAAGTTTTCGCAGTATGTGGGATTTGGTGGGTGTTTTTTTGAATAATTTTTATAGCACACGTTTGGCATTACACCGACGAGAATTTACATCCCGATCTTGTTTTTATAATATCTCATCAAAAAAATACTTTAAAAGAGTTTAAATTTGCAATTAATAATTTTCCAATCAAGGTACAGCACACTACAGCATAGCGATAATCGTTCAAAACGGTATACACACGATCTCTCCATCAAAGATCTGTGGTTGTTGGCAACCGTTGAAAAGAAAAGTGATATTTACACGCCTTTCCTATCTCGATCCTAGCCACCGAGGCGAGCACACAAAAATGTCACCCCGTCCTCTAATTCGGACTCTCGGCGATCGACGACCGTGAAGGTCATGATCATTAACGAAATAGAAACGCGCAACAGCATCGCACGAGGATCGGGACGCGAAAAAGATTTATTCAAGTGTTTTATGCTGCCTTATTACGACGATCCACCCCCCATCGAGTAGGATGGCACATGAACGGGTCACAACACTTGGTACGCCGAATGAAAAATTCACGATCAAAGGCACGTTGTTCGCTAACGTTTTTTTTAAAGGTTCACATCTTCCGGTTGGGTTTCCCGCACTTTTTTGTGACTGTCACACGCACGATCGTGGCAATTCAATGCCACCCAGTGTCTTAAGGGTTGGGAAAATTCAATTTATAATAAAACAAAAACTATACACACAAAAACACCGAAACAATAGACCGTTAAAAAGCACACGTACAGCTCGGTGGTTTTCCACGCTTTTTCGTCCACTTTGGGTTACCCTTTTTTGGCTCATATAGTAGTGGCACGATATTTTTGGTTTTGTACGCATCGCATACCCAAATACGACCAAAAAAACCCCACTAAAACAAACATGTCCAATTGAGTAGCACAAACACACAGAAAGACGGAGAATAAAACATAAAAAAAAACAACAACCAAACTACTGCACCGTATTTTCTCGTTCAATTATTTACGTAAAAACTACCGTATTACCCTACGAAACCATCCCGCACGGTCGCGTATGTTGCGGGAGATGTTTGCTTTCGGTGGAGTTTCCCTCCGGGGCGCACGGAAACACTCGAAACCAACAACAAGTTGTTGCCCTTCCAGCAACACAAACGAAACGTAAGGCGCCAGCAACAACGCAAAAGCAACAACCGCTTCGTTCGCCGTCTGCATGCACACTGCCGTTTTTTTGCTGCTGACTGTGTTTCCGCCAGGCGCGGAAGCTTTCGTGATCGCGCTAGACGGGATTTATGGGTGCGACCGAAAGTTGCGTGCGTTAGGATTCTTTCGGTTGTTTGGTGAATATTTAAAATAAAAATTGGGGATTTGAAATTATCTTAAAAGTAATTTACATATGTGTCGTAATCGATTTCCATTTTAAGAATAATTTCATTCTTCTGACTCGCATTTTATTTGGTTTTCTTTATTTTTTAGCTGATGCCTCTCTTTTTCAAAATAAGAACTTTTTATTTGGTACATTCTTTATTTATTTTTTATGTATCGTGCTTGAAAGTATTGTGTTTGATTTGTACTGTAAATTTCAATCATTTATATGAATCAGGATTTTTGTCTTAATCAATATTAGACCGAACGCACAATGATAGATTATGTGGGTAAAACATCAGCTTCTTCAATTTATTCCTAGTTTAAGATAGTGCATAAGCAATTATAAATAATATATTGAAGTGACAGGACCGGGGTTCAAGTCTCATCTGGGTCGTTCCCCTCATAGTGAGGACTGACTATCCAACTATGCGGTAACAATAAGTCTAGTAAGCCAAAAATGGTAGGCATGACCCCATGACCTAAGAGATCGTTAGGCCAAGAAAGAAGAACATATTGAAGCACCAAAGTATTTTATTGTATTTTATAGCGTGTTACAGAATGATTTTTTGTTTATAGAATAAACTCCGCTTTTTTATACATTGTATTGGCAGCATTCATTGTTTATGATTTTATGTCTCATGTAAATTAAATGCAATAAAGTAAACTGAGTAGATCAACATAGAAATAGACGGAATAGACAGCTGTTTTGATGATGCTGCCAAATTTCTCGTTGATATTTATTTATTTCAATGCTCAATCTGTGTTTTCTTCTATAGTAGTCATGTATTGATATACAGGTCTCTTGATGTTGAAGAATTTTACAAGTTATCATTACAGAATGTTCTGTCCGGATTGGTACAAAATAAACATCATTTCATTAGCTAATATTTTAAATGACACCAGTTTGATGAAATATTATAAATAAAATCTCTCACTCCATCTTATTTCATCAAATGTTGTTACAAGAAGCGTGATAACCTATTCTTAATACATGCAAGCTAAGCTGTTAGAATTCCTTACAAACTTTTCATTACACCCTACAGCCATTCTCTCTCTCTCCTACGAATTCTCTCGCATTTTCGAGAGCTTACAAGAGAGCGTTCGGTTCGTCTCGCTTGCTCGGCTGACTTGCCTACCGATGCAACCAGCAAGCCGTCCAGCCAGACGGCCAGACTCAGTCAACCAGGATCCCACCACCCCAAAAAGGGGGAAGTGTGGGTTGCAGTGTTGGTGGTGGTTTGCATCCCTTTTGTAAGGGCATCATCGCTGTCATTCTAGCCCAATTGGAGATAGTTATGTTGCGCTGGTGCTGCTTTCTTTCATACCTACCACCACGCTGTTCCTACGTGGTGAACGTTCTTCATTTGGTCCTCGCTTTTTTTGTGTTCGTTTGTTAACCTTTCCTTTCGGCCACGTTGCTTTCGTTTTCCTTTAACCTCAGGTTTCGCTCACAGAACATAAAGGGTGGGAATGCTCCGATTTTTTTCTTCTTGTAATTTCTCTCTTTACAACCCTTTTTTCAGCTAGTGCTCCCTTGACCGGGGCAGACTGTGTGTACCGTGAGTGGTCAGCAAACCCACCAGACAAGCAGGTTTCGCGGTTTGGCGGAGATCGTCAGTCAGTATGAGTTCATCGGTTGCTGTGAGGAAATCTCGATTGACTCACAAACGGGGTACTTTTTATTGGGACATTCGCTTCCAATTTTTTTTTTCTTCTGTTCGTTAATTCTGTGGTCCCATTTCTTCTACCCCCCCCGAGACCAAACACCGGCCTGACGTAGGGGTTTTTCACATCATCCTCGTCCGATCATCACGCTATCTTTCGGAAGGCCTTCGCGTGTTTGTGTCCTCCTCTGCAGTCTGGGGCGTCTGTTTGATTGGCGCCCTCGAGCCCTTCACAGTGCCCACGGTAATAGGGCCCTTTTTTCCCTTTCATCCCACCTGTTAGTCGCACCGGTGTGCTTACCCCCAAAATGAGAGCAAACACATGCACTCCTTCCCTCATGCAATCTTCGCCAAAGGGAAAAAGAGGGAGGTTTGAAATAAAAACCAACAAACGGTGCAGAATGTTACGCTCGCAAAACAAAAACCAGTAACCCACGAAACGTGCATTAGTGGGTCACAGGATGACAGAAACGTTTGAAAAAAAAAGGCATGATAGAAACAACAACAAAAAGATATGAAATAAGCCTACAATACGGCGGCGAGTGTAGTAGAGCGCATAAAGAAGTGCACAATAGTGGGCTACACAAAAAGTGCACAACAACAACAGTGAATAAAAAATGGAACCTCCCTAAATATCCTCCTTCTTGTCCTACCTCAACACAGCAGTGATCTATTCCGCCACACACACACACACACGATGAGGCAAGAAGCCACAATTCTACCAACAACTACCGAAACACCTGCAGTGCCATTGCGCTCGAATGAACTTTTTCGTCTATCATGTTTCCTCCGGTTTACTATTGGCCTTCGTGGGGTTTGGAAGTTAATAGTTTTGGGAGAGCATGTTAAAGCTAAACGACTGTCGACTGGCTTTACTTTACGGGGTGATTTTTATGCTAACGGGAGACGGCAAGACATAAACGTTGGAGCTCACAGGATGAGTTTGCAGCAAATTGTGCATGTTGTTTAACGTTGATTGCATAACTTCAGGCGGTTTCGAAGACATTAGGTGTGTTTTGGGAGAAATTTTTATTACTTTCTCTGCTTAACAGACGAAGTTTTAACTACTGCTTGCCATATTTAACTTTAAACACAATCGTTTCATTTAAAGTTATAAGTACTACAAAAAATATAGCTCTTAAAACCGGCCTCTTTCCTGTCTCGTTTTGTTAAAAAAAAAAAAAACAATACTAAAATGCAATTATCGTCTAACCTTGTTGGCCCTTTAACATGTATGCTGCCAACAAACAGCAGAATAAAAAAAGGCAACAGAAACACAACTGCCTCCCGAGAAAGGTATCTAATAAAACATTCATTTGTCATTTCCAAACAAGACACAAAAACCTTTGCATGTTTAAGGCCATCCACAAACTCATTACGAAGTGCCCGCGACATGATAACACGCACACACACACACCCCGGCTTGTCCTCTCCTGCGACGTCTATCGTGCTGCGTGTGCTATGTTCAACAGCATTTTCCACGGAAAATGTACTCTTTGCTCTGTGCCTCTATGTCATAGCAACAGCAAACGCATCACCATCATCAGGACACGGATGCAGCAGGTGCATGTGTTACCATTTAAGAGCATCCAGCAAACAGGTCGACTAGTACCTTCGAAAATAGTTTGCATCTTTTTCTGCCTGTTGCTCGGTCGGACGCTTTACCAGTGCTTCATTACAGTTTTTTTTTTTGTGTAAAACTCGAATCAAATAAAGCAAGTGTCCCGCATATTATGCACACGTGGTAAAGGTGATGCAAAAATGGACGAACTCCGATCAACCTGTTTTTTAAAGATGTCCATGGTATCCGTTTGTGGTCGTGTCCTTTATACTTGCCCTCTGTCTCTCTCGCTCGTTGCGTAGGGATTTTCGCATCCAAACAGGGTGGAATGTTTATTGTTTGAATGTTGAAGGGTTCACCTAGCCGGTTTGTGTGCGGGTTGCGTTCGTTCCGTTTTCTTCAGCTTTAGAAGTGTCATTCCGATTTCATTTGCCAGTGTTTTGGGCCTGGAAGAGAAAAAAAGCGGCATACAGTGACCTGTTACAAGATTTCATGACGGTACAGAACGGAGAAACGGCGTACGAGTGTACACACAAAACTCACAAACTCAGGTGCTTAAAGCATGTGCTGTGAGGAAGCATTGTTCTCGTTTCCTTCTATAATGCTTCTTGACGTGTTTTTTTTCTCTCTTATTTAACAGAGGTTTAAGTAAAACGAAGAGGAGCAATTTTACGAACCATTGATTGATCGTTTTGCTGAGGTGAGCGTATGAAAATGAAATAACACCCCTTTTTTTTGGTTGTGAACTTTTCTCACACGTCACCATCGTCTGTGAAAGGGGAAGTTACTACAAAACAAGGCAAACTCGTTGCGGGAAGAAGTGTAGTACGACTATGTGTTAAACGGTTCGCTTTTCTAAACACTCCAGATCCGACGGGTGCGACAATCTCGATGAGAAATGTTTCGTTTTAGATTAGACGAGAGCATAAGCGCCGTACAAACGCACCGTTGTCATGCCTGCCATTCTAAGAATAGAGCTAACGGTCGTTAAAGTTAAAAAGGTATCCATACTTCATTCTTATGCTAAAACGAACATCATAAGCACGTAATGCACGCGGCACTCGATAACGAATCTTCAAATGTGTAGCATCGGAACTCCCTTTTCATGTACTTCGTTTACCATTTTCTCTCAACCAATACGGTCCCGCTGTTTGAAGGAAAAAGAAAAACCCCCCAAAATAGAAAAGTAACAGCTGATGGGTCCACTGGTCACCGACCGTATCGTCCATTCCACCCATTTATCAAAAGCCATAAATCTATGCTCGGGAAAGCGTCCACATACACACAGGAACACATCATTTCCGCGCGAAGCTTTCGACCGGTCGCTGCCAGTGTCGCGCCAAACATTCAACGCTACCAGAATGACTAATCAGATATGATGCGGAATGGGAGGTAGGTTGAGAGGCGAGAGGGCGGTGGGAAGTTTGATGATGGTCGGAAAGATGTCAATGTATCAAGTTGAAAGAGTTGAACGAACTGGTGATATGCTGGAAGGTTTTTTGTTGCTGATTTGCATCATGATGTTAACAAAGTGAAGAAAAATAAACTATCCAAAGAGAGAAAAAAAAACATGAAATAAATCTAGGTAAGATGTTGCTAATAAGGAAATCGTTAATAAAAAAGAACAATGTTGTGGGCTTAAAATGTGTTACCTTCGTTACGGTTTGGTTGATATTTTTTCTAACAAATTAAATAAAATGAAGATAAATTTTAAATAAATATCTCTATTTCTACCTTGGTAAAGTAGAATAAATACAAAAATCAAAACAGAAAAACAAATATCAAAAGGAAAAAAATGCCGAAGTACAGAAAAATTAGAAAAGTAAAGAGAATCAATCTAAAAGACGTAAAAGTAAGAAAAATAAAGAAGTGAAAACAGTAAAATTATTAACTGTGGAATGGTAAATGAGAAAGAAATAAAACATCAAATGAAAAAACTAAAAGCTTTGACAAAAGGCCGGTAAAATGGACAGGAAAAGTTTAAAATTAAGAATAACAACAATGTAAAAGGAAGGTAAATTGAGCCCAAATTGACGAAGAAAACTTAAAAATACACTTGTAATCCTTTATGGTTTCAGGTACTGGTAATCACTGCTTTTCTTCTATTTACTTCGGTTGATTGTAATATTTGCAACATATTCCCGCACAGCACGTGCCCTTAATTACTCGTCTATAAGCTTTCCACATTCGAAAGCTTTCAACTTCAATTTCCTTTCATACCGTACTCAAAACGCTCCGTCCAGAGAACTGCGGTAGGTCCTGTGGCGTTGGTCAGAGCCAAACGAAAGAGAAATATGGAATGATGGAAATAGATCACTTTGCACGCATCATTTATAATTACCATTCCATTTCGATTTTCGGGGTTTCGGGTTGATGTTCCCGCCGTACAAAGAACTCACCAGTTTGGTGAGACGGTTTCCAAACGAGAACTGGGGTAGGTAACCTAACTTGAAGCCTTCTCGGGCGCTTCTTGTTGGACCGTTTCTTGGATGGAATAGTGAAGCAAACGCGTTCATAATTCTATTGCTATGGCACGAAAACCTACCGAATGGAGCTGGTCCGTGCATAAACTTCGGGGAAGTTATTCCCTGTTCCTTACCGTTCAGCAATTAGACCACCCGGCGGTTCTTATAATTTTTACGATCATTCTCATCGATTACTGTAGCTCCCCGGTTCCATTTCATTTCTCGATCTCGGTTCTGCATTTCCATTTGATGCGATGCAGTTTTAAATTCTACCTTACGACCGGTTGGGGCTTCCAATCCACTTCCAAGCTGCCGTTTGAATCATTCGATGCGCGTCCCCAAAAATAAACCAGTGCACGCTCGTCCGGCATTTGCAATCGAATGCAGTCGGGTGTTGAAATATTAATATCCTCACCACTCACCACCGACTCTCGCCGTGAGGGTGGTGGCCTCGAAAGAACGGAATCGGAAGGAACGGAAATTCAAACGCCAGTCAGCCCATTTTTGGTGCTCTTGTTCGGTGGCGTTGTCCACCGGACCACTGCTCAGAAGTTCCAAGTCAGGTGACGTAAGGAGGGCGAACGCGTGAATAATAATCGTCTTTAACTTCCTTCCTGACAAAGAAACAAAATAAAAAAAAAAAATCAGAACGTGTTGAAGTGTGCGCCAACAAAAAAATAAAACGTCACAGCACATCATTTCTTAAAAAAGAACAACAAACTCCAAAAAGGGAATAGCCGAACGTGCTGGTATTGCACAATTTGTTTGGCGCGATTGCTTAATCCGGGTGGCTTCTTAGCTTGTCTGCGGTGTTTGTTCTTTTTCGGTTTGATGGTTTCTTTTTTCTATTATATTTTTACACTCCAATCAACCAACAGCCAACCCACCCGACGACCAATTCCCACTGCAGCGTGTGTGATTTATTTTTAATCAGAATCATCAAAAACCGCACCAGGCTAGGATTATCTAGCCCCAAGCAGAAGGGCTTAAAGGGGCTCGCTTATGTGCTATCAGACTGAAGCTACCTATAATGCACCAAAACTCAGCAACAAACACACACACACACACACAGTCACACTCCCCCACAAGACCTTGAGACTGGTCAGGCCACGGTAGGTGCAACGGTGTAGGATTCTTAAATGCAATTAGCGCATGAAAATTCCACCAGCTTGTCCGGGTTTGGAAATGGATGCGTGCGGGCATAGCAGTAGCGTTTCGAACCTTGAACGATTTGTTTCCACGCACAAGGAGACCGTAACGTTGTGGTGCAGCACTTGGCAGTGTGAAAATCTGGACCGGCAAACAAAAAAAAAAACACCGGAAGAAGTCGAGTCTTTCATAATCGAATTCTGCGTATCGGATTTCCGAAACTGGGCGCAAATACGAAACGGAAAGCGCGGAAAAGCTCACACCCATCTAAACAGAAACAAATAACACCAAAGGACTAGCGCAGGAATTGCATAAGCCGTTTTGTCCAAGGTACAAAATGCATCGAATGATGCAGGAAAAGCGATGCGAGGTAAGGAAACGCCACTCCGCTGGGAAATAGTTCTATTGATTTTGCAGTTGTTTTCCAATTTGGATGCAACTTGTCCGGTATCACGGGGTGGAAAATTGGAAAATTGAGCCGAGCAGCGAGGAGGTTTAAAGCACTAAAAGGGAACACATCATCAAATACAATCTAAACTGGGTGGCTCACATTTTCCACCCAGGTGAGGAGGTTCTGGTTTCGACCTATTCGCCACTGCCACCGTCTCGACAAACTTTGGTGAGATATTGATGTGTAATGCTAACCATCCGGTGGTGTATCCACTGACACACATAATGAAGGTAGGAATGTGCTGTACTGCGATTGACCCCGTTCGGGTGCTAGACTTCTGGTTGCATTTTGATAGATGGAAATATGTGAATAATCAAATTGATTTGTTTTGCGATGGCTGGAAGCACTCGAATATGCTTTATTATGGATCCAAGTTAACTGGGGTTCAAGGAATGCTTAGGAATTATTATATGGAATAATGATGGACAATCAATCGCAATTTTCGGCTTTAAGTATTAGATTTTCCTCAAAGCGTCTCTGGATTTAGCAACTTTGGTTTAAAATGGTCATGTCGCTCTACGATAATTGTTGTTAGAATTATTTTAGAAGATTATCTTAACTAATTCTTCAAGTACATAAGAAAATATATATTATTTTTATTACATTATTTTGATTGAAACTAGAACTGTGCAACTGTGCAGACTCGCTTCCTCTGGTGACCAGTTTTTTGGTTCATTTCTATACACCAATGATTGTATAATTCGTCCACCTAATCAGACTAGCCCAGCCCAACCAAATCCGATCGCATATGCAAAAGCAAAACAAAAACTCCGTGCAGAGTGCAATCCACGTGAAGCGTCGACAAATGCGTCCGGGAATCATCAGCAAATCAAATCCGATTTGCATACTGTTAGGCCCTTGACGCAGTTCAACTGCAACAGTATGTCTGTTTCGGTCTGGTGTAATAGAACTTTAGCCTATCTTGCATCATCATACAAACAATTAGGTTCGGTATACATTAATCCACACATGCACTTGAAGTTAGAATGATTGCAGTTCTTCTACTGTAATGTTGCAAACGAAACTTTCGATTTTCGGAACCAGAACACACGCCCAAATGGTATCGAACGATCTGTCAACGTGAATTTTGGTTGCACATTGTTCAACCATAAATGGACATTGCCGCTTGTGCCATTGTCGTGGCCACCGCGAAGCGATTCTGCAACAGCACACAGCTGTCCATGTTCGTGATCCACCACGAACGAATCGGAACGATCGCACAAAGCTGTCTGAAGGTGTCCCGAAATGGACATGCCCAAGAGCAAGCCGATTTTTTTAAACGCAATCAAAGTAAAAGAAAGCAATTCTTGCCAACAGGAATCGTTTTTTTTGTTTGTTTTGCTTACTGAATAATGATGACATGTTGTTGACCATTTAAGTTCTTCGCAGGATCGTCTTTATGCGATTTTGACACTTATCGCATCATTGCGGAAGAAGAAGCGAAAGGAAAGCGAAACAATGAGATGAGGTGAAAAATAAATTAATTTCCCTCTTGCTTTTTTATGCACGTTTCCTTTTTAATTCTTTTTTGTTCTCAAGAACGATAAAAACAAAACGCTCGTTCTTGTAGAATTAAAAGTTTCGAAACATCGGTGAAATGTTTCATACGTTTGAAACGTTTCACAAAGCTCCCGTACGCAACATAAAAGCTCACTGAGTCGTAGCCGGGGTCAGTGATCGTCAAGCAGCAACATAAAACGCTCAGCAGTTCAATAAGCTTTTTCAAAAGTACTTTTTTAATACAAAGATAAAATAAATTTACAATTGAAACTAATATTTCACTGTATTGTAATGCTTAACATGGTTTTTCATGACGAAAGGACAAAGGCACTTAAGAACATTTAGATAAATAACTTGCCTGTGCAAATGTGTCCATCAGAGACTCAAATATAAACGATAGGTAGATGCCGGCGTTTAAACATGAACAGGTTAATGATATAGTGCTAACAATCTTTGATAAATTTTCTACGACAGCAGAAGTTGTGATAAGACATAAGTAACATGGCAAAACGGGACAAGTAAATAAAAATAAAGATTTATTTCTAAGTTTAAACTAAGTTTACAATTGGTAATACGAAAACATTTGCATGATGGATATGGATCCATTATGTTAATTTTTAACATGTTTTTGTGATCATTTAAAGCTTCTAAGTCAGAACAAAAATTCTAAAGCTGTAAAATTTGGCAAATAAATGCTTACAACTAACTTGAATATGATTTTCCCATACATGGTTCTTCAATTAAAATGTTTGTTAGTTATGTATTTATTTTATTTTTTATTTAAGGTTCATTATGAATGTGTGTTAGTTTTGTTGAAAATATTTTAGTGTCGTACTGCTTGAAATATATTAGTTAGAACCAGTAAAAAATAATTTCTTCTCGCTTTATTATGCATTTAAGAAATCACTAAGCTTCTCGCGCATCCTTTTTCGGCATGCACTGTAGTTAAGATTGACGTCTCTCTCTTGCTCTCTCTCGCACTCTCTTCCAGCACACTGAAGCAGCCTCAATAAGCGAAACGCGCAGGATGATCGCATGCAACGCGGTATACTGAGCACGATGCGTAGCGAAAAAATCAGTTCTCTCATACCTTTCAAAGCGAACGCACGCGTGTGGTGCGCGTTCCTTCACCGAAAAAAAAACACAGTTTCATCGCACCGATTGGAAAAAGTTAGTATTTATACGCACACAAGTCTCTCGATGCGCTACTACTGCGGATTTAGTCGGAGGATCCCCGATAGTAGTGTTTACCGCATAGTGATCGTGAATTTGCTAGTGCAAGATTGATCTGGAAAATGAATGCTTTTGTGCATGTGTGCCTCGCTGTGTGCGTATGCTGGACGTGTGTGTTTGTGTGCGTGTGTGAAACTGTTTCCGATTGTTTGATTTTCAATTTTCATTCATAGCTGGTTATGATTTTTTGTTCCTTTTTGGGCTCGCAATCTAATCCACCCCTTTTTTCTAACACCTTCCCCCTTGCGCTGTTTAGCGGTTCGGTTTTTGTAGCAAACAAAAAAAAACCTACAGTGTCAAACAAAAAAAAAATCAACAGATATAGAGGTCGACCAAAAGTTCCCCATCCACCGATAAAGATAAGCAAACGAGCGTGATCGACGACCAGTAATTTCCGGAGTATACGGTCCGTGCCAGCGGCTGTGTGTTTGTGCAAGCAGTTAGTGTGACAAAGCAACACGTGTAAGTGTCTCTGCGGTGTCCTGTGGCGTGTTTGTAGTGTGGAAAGTTGCGCCGTACCGAAAAACTCCCATCGTCCACCCCCTTTCACCCTCCACATCTGGTGCTGGAGGAGTACAGCTCCCCAGAAAAAGGTGAGTAAACAGTGACCCAATATGTCATCACTCATATCTGCCCCCGTATCCACTGATACACACACACACGGAAACCCGTGGCACGCATTCAACAAGTCGGCCCGCGGAACATGAGATTGCGCTGCGCAAGCAACTTATTTGGCCAGGTAAAGCGTGCAGGTGTGCGTGTGCGCACGTGTGTTGTTGGTGGTGGTGCTATTGCGCTGGAGCCCACAATCGAACGCACACACCAACCAACCTCATCGCACACGGTTATAATGATCACGGCCGTACTTACGAACTTACGGAGCATTCGAATGGTTCGAAGCGATCGAACACCTACATCCGATCCGATGTACGGTTCAACAACAATGGGACAGTGTCACGAGACAGGGCTGACTGTTTGAATTTGACAAATAAAACCAAAAATCTCGTCTCGATGTTGCGCTACAGCACAGAGACTAACCTCCTAATCTACGCCGCCTAATGGTGATGATAAGTAACAGACTCACTTTCTATTATTCCTACACCATGTGGAACACGCAGATTTTATGGCGGGTGCTATTAGAGCTACAAAGAAATGAAAAATCCCATACACACACAGACTCGGGGAGACGCTCACCATAAAATCCACAAACTTCAAGGAAAAAAAAAGTAGCTAATATCTAGTTTCCCATTTCCAAGCAAGATGCAATAAAACGTATCATAACTAGTGACAAAATAAACCCCCGTAAGCTTCTGCTGATAGAGAAAAAGGTCCGGTGAAGTATAGTCCCATCTACAGTAAAGGCGTAATAATCAACGCAGCAACCACTTGCCCAGAGTAGTAAGTAGTATGGCCGCAACACGGTAAATCGCTTATCGGAGCGAACCCGTGGCTGGTGAGCTGTGTGACCATGGGGCAAAATCCATTGTAAACACATTTGCTGGGCGGCGGTAGGCGGGATGGAAATTCATCCAAAGACATCATTCTAACTAGATTCTGGAAGCACATGGGACTTTGTTGTCAAAAATAGAAAATTTTGGCTAATTAAAAATTGAGGTCGTTAGTGCCTCAGACACTGCGCAAGACACTTGGGATTTATATCTGACCTTAGAATCTATCAGAAGGATGCTCAGAAGGGTTTTTGGCCCCGTATGTGTGGAAAGACAATGGAGGAGCCGATACAATGACGAGCTCTATGAGCTGTACGGTGATCTTACCATCGTGCAGCGAATTAGGCCTGCCTGGCTCCGGTGGGCTGGTCATGTCATGAGAATGGCACCGGACGACCCAGCCCGTAAAGTACTTTTAGGCCGTCCACATGGACAGAGGAGGCGTGGTAGGCCTAAACTGAGATGGAGTGATGGCGTAGATGCGTCCGCCAGAACGGCCGGGATATCGGATTGGCAGACGACGGCGCTAAACCGTGAGCGGTATAGAGGGTTGTTGCAGCAGGCCAAGACCGCGAAGCGGTTGTAGCGCCTGATAAGTTAGAATCTATACCGATACAAACATTCGAAGGGCCAGTATTAAGAAATTGAACCTTGTTAAGACTACAACACATCTCATAAAGAAATTGATCAGTAATCAGTAACGAATAATCCATCAACATTCAGACAAACATTGGAGCCTCATACTTAGGTAGCATATGTAGGCATGCAAAGCATTCTTAGTCTTAACGGTGTTCAACATTGTTCAACAATTAACATGATTGAAACCATAGTTCGTGAAACTGGTAAATACCGGCCTCAGAACATAAGTCATACATTAATTATAGCAGGTTCTATCCAAGCTGGGTGGTTTTGTAGGCAGTTTAATTTTTATGAACAACCGTTGATTTCATGCAACAGCTTGGTTCTGCAATCGGCTCTAGTAGGTTTTGTGTGTCACTTCAATATAAAACGACGCTGAAAAATATTACTTTGCAGTTTGGTCCAGAACTGTTTAAGGGTTCTTGTGGCTGTTGCTCTGATGAAAACGATGATCTTTAGCTGCTTCTGAATCAAACTAATACTCTGCTCGTTCTTAAGCGATCTTCACATTTCAGATTTTCTCAAACAGCAACCTCAACTGTTCGATGTATAAAAAAAATGCTTGCACTATAAATCTTCTGATACCTCTGCAACGCTTCATATTGTGACTCGTCTCAAACGCGTGTAAGGTTTAATAAACAAATATTTCAACATTTGCTACTTCCGCGAATTGTCAGCAAAATAAGACAAACAGAAACCCATTCCGTGGGTGCACCGCCGCGAACACCATCAATGCATCTGCCGCCGATGCACTCTTCACAGCGCAACATGGTTGGTGCGCCGTTGTCACCGTCCTCACTGCGGCCATGTTGCGTGTTGTTTTGTGGTCGTTCGTCGGTCCGACACACCGCACCAGCACCCATCCACATCCCACCCACCCGGCCAGACACACACACACGCACCACCGAAGGAATGAAAAAGGTTTCCGTTTTCGCCAAAGGCGGCCCTTTTTATTGTTGTTTTCTTCAAGCCGCACAGCGCCGACCGATGCAGCCAAAGCGCGCAGCACAGAAAAGGTGTAGGCCGACAACAAAAAAAAACCCCTGAGGAAAAACGATGCTGTCTAAGATGCGGGGATCGCACCAACACCAACAAAAGCCCAGTTTAACAAGGGCCCTGCATCGATGCGCTCACGCTGCGTGTGTAGTAGTGGTGTAAAGCCACCGTCAGAAACATAAGCATAAAGCATAAGCCGTCCATCCCGTTGCTTGACGCTGCGCAGCATAGTTTTCTTTCCGCTTCGCACAAGTAAATGCTGTTGTGCGTCCTGCTGCTTCGTACGCTCTTCTGCCCATCCATCCTCCAATGCCCAAAACGCTTTCCCGTTTCTGGGCAAGTAAGCAAGCAAAAAAGCAAAACGAAGGGATCGGTTTTTATTTCTGTTATTACGAGCGACGAGCATTCGCTTTCTTCGCTCTCTGTCTTTCTACACGAAACACAGGCACAGAGGACAAAGCAGACATGAAGAATGGCTTCTAGGTAGCAAATTTTATGCTGTCTTGCGAACAACAGCTTCAGACAGTTCTGTTGGGACATCTTGGGCAAGCCTTATTTTGTGCCGTGTAGAAGAAAGAGGACGTTTCTTGCCAATTTGAACAGGTAGCTGTCCAAATGTCCCTTCTCTTTGCGACAACCTGCGCATCCTTACGGATACCGGGTCTGGCAGAGCAGGGTTGACATTATGCTGCAGTGAGTGTGGAAACTGTCAAAAGGGAATCACATTTGGCTGGCGATTCGGACGCTGACCTCATTTTGTGATGCACGATGGTTCTTTTTTCTCGGGTTTTGTCTTTGTTCAACTTATTGCTGCAACGAATCTGAGTCACATTGCATTCGATATTGCAAACAAAGGCAACAAGGTGAAGATCCCTAAGGATGGATTGCTCCGGGGGAGAGGTTATGAAGGCTTACCAAGAGCAGAACCTCAAATTACACGTTTGTCAGCGTGAACCTGCCAATTTCACGGAGTACCAGGAAAGAGGAGAATGCTTAGAAAAGGATCAGGATGTTTAGTTGTTTTATTGATTTTTCCTATTCAAGCAGGTATCAGATTTATCTTCCATTCCACCCCTAAAGTGAAGGACAGAGAACGAAATCCGTTCGTGAATGGAGCTGAGCTGCACATGTTGAAATCCTTCATTAACACCAGGACATCAAAGACTTCGTCTTCAGCAAGTCTTTCTTCGTTACCCGAAAGAATAAAACAAAACCCCTTGAATGGAAAAATCAATACAAGAGTCTCACATCTTCCTGAAGCGGAAAGTACGATCCGCAGTTCAAAAGTTTCATAAATTTTCCACTCAAGGGAACCACAATTAAAATCGTCTGGCATTGGTGATCTCCCTTCCATCCATTTCAAGATGCCCGTTAAAACACAATCACACCAACACTTTCAGCTTCAATGTGTTTACTATTGATACATGAACGCGTGAGCTGCACTTGTTAAGCCATATTAAAATAAAATATGCCTTCAATAAGTGTACAGACACAACGCATGATCGTCATCACCATAATCGTTATGATTGGCGTTACTGCGTTCGCCGATTGTAGATCGTGTACTGTAAAGACTCCTCGAACGATCTCAGCCCCAAATGCATCCGTGAGTGATGCATTTTGTTCAATTGCAAAGTACTCGAGATCACGATGCCCCAGGAGGACGTGTGAACGCGGCTCGGGAATAATTTCTTTGAATACGGGAGATTGACTGTCGTACTAGTTCTCATGAATTCTACTAGTATACTGACCACAGTTAACGGTACCATGCCTGCTTTACGATCGGAACTAGAGAACCCTTTCGTATCGTAACAAACCGATCGGTGAGTTGACTACATTAACCGTCAACTTAACGGCGGCTGAAGATGGCTGTAGTGTCCTCAGCAAATCCTCCACCTGTAAAAGATCGACCGATCGTGTATCTGATGCGGGTTTTGCACCTTCCACCTTTCTTCAAGGTGTGCGGCAGGTAAAGTTTGACAAGAAATGCAGACACACAGACACACTCATTTGGAGCGGATGTCTAGAAACACGATACGCGAGGCACCGTGATGGCCTTCCACAGCATTCCGAATGAAGAACCAATATTTGTCACCTGCTGACGATTTGTGTGTGCGCGACGTACCCGGTGACTTCACCATGGCGTGCGTGAAACGATGCTGCTGCTGCCACGATTGGATGATGATGATGATTCAAGGTGAACCAGGTATTATCGCCCGCCCGACATCACCGTGCGCCATTTTTTAGCGTCATCCATCGGTCCATCGATGGATAAGGAAGACAACGCACAAGCAGCACAGCCAAGCACACATACGCACGTACACGTAAAGATGGCGCCGCTGATCGTGTCCAGAAGAAAAAGTCGCGCGTGCTTGACACACGGCACCAAGAAGCCGTCGAAGTACTTCACTGGCGTACGTTTTGCGAAAAACCGGATGAAGAAATGAAATGCGAAATGGGATGAAAAACTAAAAACCCGGCACACCGGTGATGCCGATTCTTTGATGTGAATCAAACTTTCACCCATTCCAGCCCACCGCCGATCGGTTTTCGCAACGGATGAGTAAGCGGCATCTCGATCAAGCAAGATGACGCCCGTTTGTCGACGATTGAACGGATCCTGTGCGCCTTCCTTTCACGATCTTAATCGTTCGTTTGCCCCCAGCTGAAGCTCGGCACGTCAAAGAGATGTGATTCGGTAGGCATTATCTGACAGTGTGTACCGCCCTCAAGCAACCAAAGGAAAAACTCTTGCCTTTGTACGCAAGAATGTAAGGGGGGAAAAATAGCCAGAGTTAAAGTTAACCGCCGGTTCCGAAACTACGCAATGGTACGGCTGGCAGGGAAGACATTTCGCAATGGCAGCAAGTTTTGTGTTTTGTTTTAGCGTGGCGTCGCTATTTCACAACATGCGGCTTTTCGTCGTATTGTGGGACACACGGGGTCTTCCCGAAACAGCTGGCAAACGTGTGGTTTAATGGAACCGATTGTCATCGGTCCAAAGCGAACGTTCCGGAGCTGTACTTGAACGGTTTAATGAGTGTCTCCAGTACGTTTGTAGATAATATGCCTTTCATTATATTGAGAGGCATAACTTTTCTATCAAACAGTGTCATTGCAGCCAACCAAAACTGACTCTGTCTGTCTTTCCCGATGATCTTGAAGATAATTGGGGATACTTCTCAACAAGTTATTGTGACAACAGTATCTACCACAGCTTATCACACGTAGCTTATTATCGTTTTTGGAATCGCTTAAGCGAAGATAATTTGCTGATTGCATGGTTGTTGACTGCATGGTTGTTGATCACCAACCATTATTAGATATATGGTTTAACACCTGAACAACTAACACGACAACCGTGTGGCTACCCTATCGCATGAAATGGTTTTTAAAACCATTTCTATACGGTCGTTCAAGATGTGGAATAGAACCAGATGCAGCGCCGTATCTACGATAAGAGTGAATGGTGTTAGCAGGACTTAATCACACGTAACCTGATAAAAGTTTGCTCGACAACTCACCGGTCTGCCGTTGTTTCTGCGAACAAAGAAAACAATCTACTGGAATGGGAAATGAGTGCAGTCACAGCTTTGGTTGGGATCTTCGGTCATTTCCCTTACTGATCCCGTGTCCCCCACTTCACGTTGTCACTTAGCACACACACACACACCTCAAGTGTGGTGAAGACGTGAGAGGAATTTTGATTGTGATGGTTGATAATTGTTTACCTACCGCATGCGACCATCATCGCTCCCGAATAGCAAAGAGGGTCACATTGCGCGACCATCATTTATCAGGGAACGTGCATCGTGCCAGATGCATCTAACTAGTGTATCGTCTTCAGATACTCACCCCTATCTTAAATGTGCTGACGCAGGTTGAGCAAACACAATCAGGGTGGTGATTGTATGGTTTAAAATTAATTTCAACCGGTATGACCACGAATTCTCTGTTACAACTTAATATTCCAATTGATAACTAAAGCAAACAGAAAAAGGGGATAAGGGCTACACATTAATAGTAGTCTCCACGACTCTATTATTAACCCAAAGCTCCAGTGTACAGATGATTAAATCGTCACTATTAACATTATCTGCCAAAGAATAGAATGAGTGCAACGTAGTGCTAGCTGATAAAAATTTACGGATGAATACAGCGGAACACACGGTGCACATGCAGGAAAGTTATGTTAATTAGCGTATTTGCTCATACACACACACACAGCTACAGTAATGGAATGGTAGCAAGTCATTCGAGGTTCCACAATATAGAATTGTGTACCAGGGTAAACAATTGTCAGCAGTAGGTGTCACCCAGAGCAGAATAATGGACTAGCGCGTGCTTGTTGGTTTAGAAAGCGCGACAGTCGCGTAGATAAGTCTGACAACTTCCTGGTAAGAAACTTAACAGGAGTCTCTTTACGTGTAAGATAGCAACTAGAAGCTTAGCTCCATGGAACGTCAGCGACGGCGCCAACAGCTGGACAACTCAAGAGTGTGATTGCTTTCGCACAAGCATGCGCAACAAAAACGGCAATCTAGAAACATTATTGTGTCATGTTGTGCCTCCCACATGATCAGGAATTCCCGTGAAATTGTTTCTGTTTTAATAATTAATGTTTGCCGGCATTCGCTGATTAAGTTGCACGATGACGTGAAGGTATTGTGATCTGAAGTAACACATTAAAGATCTCCAAAACCTAAAACACCTTCAGACGATGTCGAAATAAATGATTCCCCATTCTTTGTACCCTGTCTGTGTGCCATATGGTACCGTACGATCCTAAAAAGCTCCTCCAAACGATCCGGATCAATCTCTCCTTATGCTTTGGTTCGGTTTGTTTTTTACAAACAATCCAAACGGCTGACGTACCACTATGACAATGTGGGAGCAAAACGCTTGTAGAAACCGGTTTTCTGCAACGGCATAACTTCCAACCCTAACCTCAAGTGGGCAACACTGGCACATACACACGCCATAAGCGAGACTGAAAAGGGCTTAGGTCATGCAGCTTTTCGGTGGAACTGTGCGGGGTCTTGGCTTGGGCCGCTAGTATGCTAAAAAGTGTGGAACTTACCCCACCGACAGAGGTGATAGAAGAATACACCGTGGCGCAAATCAACAGCCCCCCTCCTGCTGCAGAGTGGTACTACTACCACTAATACTACTACAGCCAGCTAAGATGTTGGAGGCGGACAAAGCGGCATGAAACAAGAAATGACACAAAAGCGATAGAGAAAAGCGAACCGCACCGGTACCTACTGGCTGCTCCGAGAGTGGCAGATTCAGTTTCGGATGCGTGGGTTGACCTCGCGAGTGTGATCCAACCCCATGATCCAGTCAGAGCGCTGGGAAAGGGAAGATAGGATTAAGCGGCTCTGTCGAAGTTGCTGTTGTACGGGAGTTGCACGAGGAGATGATCACGGGAGCGGGAAGGTAGTATGCATATGTATATATCGGTATTCCAGACATTTCCTTCTGGATGCTGGCAGAATGTTGGTTAATGAAGTTTTTCACTCGTAAGACCTTCCACCGGTCGTGTACCGGGAGGTAATGATTTGCGAACTGCACCGGAATTCGTTCCCGTTTGCTCAGCCATAAACTACGGAGTGATGCAGTTTATGGATTTATGTGTGGTGTAGTCTCCCGAACGCTAATGCACATCCATACTCCCAACGAACGGACACATCGGCAAAAGGGCCTACACTGCCACTGGAGAAAGAAACCAGACAAAGGCCTGGAAATGACCTGATTTTGCGCTACGCTGCAAAGAACGTCTTTGTTTTGTTTGGGTTGTGTCTCGGTTTCATTAAAATCACGTACCGGCTAATAGCAACAAGGCTTAGGATCTGGAGGTTATGTGTCTAAGCTTACCAATCACAGAACGCCTTGGTGATGGTTTAGAAACAGAGTTAAAACCCGCCTAGTAAATAGAAACCTTCAAGAGAACGTTCTCGCTCGCAAAAAACTGATCATGCATACACGCTACCAAACAAAACATCACAATTTCTTACCCGTGAGCACACACCTTTTAAAACATTCGCCTTCTTCCACCATCAGCGAGATTCGTTTCCAAACCATTTCTCATCAATATTCATGACGACGGAGATATATTCATTTTGTTCTTTGTTTCAGTACTTTTTTGTTTTGTGTTTCTTTTTTTTTTTGGTTCGGTCTCTTCGCTCTGCCGTAGTCGCGTCGCGTGTCAGTAGGGATGAATGGTCGTCGGTGTTGCCGTTCAGTATGCTTCGTTCCATAATGCATGGCCCTCCCGATCATGCAAGTGGTTTCGAAAAAAGGCAATATTTGAATGTGATTTGATATGCATTACTCATCGTCCCTACGCTTCTAAACGCTAATGAAATTCCGATCATGGCAACCACTCCCCAAAACAGGCAATAAGTTTTGGAGTTTGGTTATTTCGGGTTAGGATTATCACGATCGTAGCTCGGAAGTTGAAAGATCTAGAAGATAATTCTGGTTACGTACACCTGATTTGGATGTAAGCGTTTGCATATAAGGGACGCAGCTGAGGATTCTGAAAAGGGAATTGTTCATATTTGTCTATATTCTAATTGCATTACTGCTAGTACACACTGCACCACTAGTATTGAGCTGTCAAAATACACTCACACAAACAGACAGAGCAGAGCAACGAGAGAATTAATTTATATCCAGCAAAGTCATAAATCGTTGCCATTTGCAAACGAAAAATCCTTTCCTTCCTCCTGGTATGGTTTCAGAATGCACAAAATGCACATCTCACAAATGGAGTACCCGTAGTTGAAATCACCGTACTAAAGAACAGAGAAGAGAAAGAAAAACACAATACATCATCTCAAATTTCCATCAACTCTTCCGCCATTCGTTCAACTCGGGCCCACTTTCGCCACGGTGCAGTTTCGCCTCGTAAAATAGCTTGCACCGGCATAAATATGTCAAAGATCACATAAAACCTTCACCCCGTTGCCGACCGTTTCAATGGTGCGAGCGAGTTCCCCGCGCGTTAATAATGGTCGGTCCGCTCCTTAATTTGTCTAGAGCACTAAAACCCTCTCCTACCACCGCGTGGAGAAGCTGAAGTAAATAAAAATGCAAATAATCAAACCCCTAGCGAAACGATGAAATGTGGTTCCAAAACCACAACAAGCGGCGGCTTTTCAGAAAAGGTGAAACTGCATCTCTCGCACACACCTATCTACCACACACTCCACGCACCCGGCTAGCAGGCAGGAATGTCGACCCGTCACTAGAGACGTCGACTTTTCATGCGCCATGTACTTAGCTGTACGAGTTCGGAACACCTAGAGCCCTATCCCTCAGGTTGGAGGCTGGATTAAGAAGGTGTCCGCGGGAATGGCGGTGGAACTGCGGTGACGACAGTGATCGAGAGACCACACGTGTGTCCCCTTGGACGTACCACGGGAGATGTAATGAATTATTTGTGGTCTCCATTTTGCCTTCCGCTCTCCATTTCTGCATGTCTAATGCCGGGTGGGGTTCAGTGGAGAACTAATAATGCATCATTCATTTTGAATGTTACCGCTTGGGGAGAGCGAATTCTAAATCTCCTCAACGACAGCGTCTTACTTTCGATCCGCACCGGAAGCGTTTGGTCGAGGACATCACGAGGGTTTGTCTAGAATTATGTAGATCGTCGAATCAAGCGAACAAACTTAGTTTACCTTGACTTGTTACAGCTTAGGCTAGTAGTTCCGGTAGTTAAACAGCAGTAAATGCACTCTCGATCGGTTTAGAAGCAATTTATTGGCTTTTTTATCAACAACAGTTTATGAGGTTGAAACCACTTTAACGGTTAATAAATTTCCAATACTTGAAAGCAACTGGCAGCGAGATTGTGACCGTTTCCTGTGATTCATTGCAACGAGAGATAGCATTCGAAAGCTGCCCCATGAAAACCGCATATCTTTCTGAAAAGATCAACAGCGTATTGTTGAAGATCCGGTGGTCTGTTCTCAGTATTTCACAGTCGCACCCTTTGGCAAATATTATGAGCCCATTATTTGTAGCTGTAATTAACATGCAGCTGAAATTGACGCAAAACTTGAACCTTATTTTCCATTCCGACTTGAATGGTACGGCAGGGTGAGTGCTGATACTTGTGTGCAGCTGCACAGCTGTACAGCTGATGGGTTTTTTCAACAGTTTTGAGATGTTCCTGGAACATGTTGATGTTGCTACCTGTAGCTGCAACCGTTTTGAGACACTCCGACACTGGAAATCGGTGAGGTTGTTACTGTCGTTACTTCTAGACACAGAAAAACTGACTTCACGACCTGCCAGGTCATGCCGGCCGTATAATAGCTAGACTAGAAAGATTGGTTCCTCGTAGTTGTATAGTCAGTCCTCATTACGGGGGAACGGTCCAGATGGGATTCACACAAAAACAAGTTCATGTAAAACTTGTAGACCAATCTTCGTGTATTGTCTTAACAGATCATCTCTTTATTGCATTTTTATCACTCATTTTAAGCCAGTCTTACAGGAAGACTTATAGGCTACTGCTGGTTGTTCTGCATACTGCTCATCGCAAAATGACACTTATTACACAAACACAGCAATAACTTGATAAGAGTTTAACAAAATAGCACCGAATGATCAAGCTCTGTGTTTATACATATTACTTCCACCACTCTTAGTGATCTTCACCAAAGTTAAGGGCGCCCTTTTAATCTTGCATGTATTTCAACAACACAATTAAATAATACTCAACCATAAATCCCTGCACCTATCAACCGGTACAGTTTCATACCACTCCAACAGCTTATTGTTGATCATGCAAATAAGCTTAGCATCCCAAACGGCATTGTGCTAGTAAATAGAATTTACATAAAAATGCGACATTGCAAGCCGGTCACGATCGACAACGACACCACGCTAATGGTACTGCCGTTGCTCGTGAACTTTAATGACGAGGGATGAGATCTTCAAGATCATCGTACGTGCACACACCGTAGCGGCAGACGTCTGTACATGCAGCATTCTTGCTGCTAGACTCCGGCAGAAGTCTGTCCCTACCATGTCCACTTGAGATTAGTGGTTGATGTGTGTTTGTGTATGCGTAGGACTTCAAGATTTTTACGAAGTTTGCTTCGTTGGAATTATAATCCGTGTGGCCTTGCGACACACCACCAACACCAACAACTAGTTGCTTCCTGGCCACATATCTTCCGAACTAAGACAACACAGAGTACATAGACTGTGGAAACTATTTGCCCTTTTTTCCGGGACTCCGATCGAACCACAAACAGACAGATAGACAGCAGACTTTTCACCGTGCTTCTGCTTGATATTAGTGGAGATATATTACAGCTCCAAACGGTGCCAGCAAATCGCACGCTAGTCCACGTTGTAAAGCTGTCAGTGTTAATTACTTGTTGTACACTTGTTACGCCGAACGGTAGCTGCAACATCGCCGAGAATCGAACGGGGTGGACTTTTCCACCCCATATTGTGGGACCATATTCTCTCACGGCTAGCTCAGTGCGAGATGTTGCTGACGGAGTTCAGAAACGGGAGCGCAAAACGCAATCGATGAACTCTCCCCTTGGATACGTATTAAATGTCAGCTAATTGCTCATTTGCCAACAAGGGAAAATCTCGCACGCACGTGCTCCGATCAACGCCTTTGCCAATACGAATCGTACAGCTGGTACAATTTTGAGTAGGGGTTAAACGGATTTTCCAGAACTCATACCCATCCGAAAAAGCACCTGTTTAGCTGTAAGTCGCTGTAGATTATAATTGCATAAAGCGCATAGGAACGCTCGGCAAACAAAAAAAGAAATCCAATTTCCCGCCATTTATCGGGTGGATTCGGTACAGCTGATGGGTTTTTTCAACAGTTTTGAGATGTTCCTGGAACATGTTGATGTTGCTACCTGTAGCTGCAACCGTTTTGAGACACTCCGACACTGGAAATCGGTGAGGTTGTTACTGTCGTTACTTCTAGACACAGAAAAACTGACTTCACGACCTGCCAGGTCATGCCGGCCGTATAATAGCTAGACTAGAAAGATTGGTTCCTCGTTGTTGTATAGTCAGCCCTCATTATGGGGGAACGGCCTAGATGGGATTCACACAAAAACAAATTCATGTAAAACATCTAGACCAATCTTCGTGTATTGTCTTAACAGATCATCTTTTAGTTGCATATATAGCACTTATTTTAAGCCAGTTTTATAGGACGACTTATAGGCTACTGCTGGTTGTTCGCAAAATGACACTTATTACACAAACACAGCAATAGCTTGATAAGAATTTAACAAAATAGCACCGAATGATCAAGCTCTGTGTTTATACATATTACTTCCACCACTCTTAGTGATCTTCACCAAAGTTAAGGGCGCCCTTATAATCTTGCATGTATTTCAACAACACAATTAAATAATACTCAACCATAAATCCCTGCACCTATCAACCGGTACAGTTTCATACCACTCCAACAGCTTATTGTTGATCATGCAAATAAGCTTAGCATCCCAAACGGCATTGTGCTAGTAAATAGAATTTACATAAAAATGCGACATTGCAAGCCGGTCACGATCGACAACGACACCACGCTAATGGTACTGCCGTTGCTCGTGAACTTTAATGACGAGGGATGAGATCTTCAAGATCATCGTACGTGCACACACCGTAGCGGCAGACGTCTGTACATGCAGCATTCTTGCTGCTAGACTCCGGCAGAAGTCTGTCCCTACCATGTCCACTTGAGATTAGTGGTTGATGTGTGTTTGTGTATGCGTAGGACTTCAAGATTTTTACGAAGTTTGCTTCGTTGGAATTATAATCCGTGTGGCCTTGCGACACACCACCAACACCAACAACTAGTTGCTTCCTGGCCACATATCTTCCGAACTAAGGCAACACAGAGTACATAGACTGTGGAAACTATTTGCCCTTTTTTCCGGGACTCCGATCGAACCACAAACAGACAGATAGACAGCAGACTTTTCACCGTGCTTCTGCTTGATATTAGTGGAGATATATTACAGCTCCAAACGGTGCCAGCAAATCGCACGCTAGTCCACGTTGTAAAGCTGTCAGTGTTAATTACTTGTTGTACACTTGTTACGCCGAACGGTAGCTGCAACATCGCCGAGAATCGAACGGGGTGGACTTTTCCACCCCATATTGTGGGACCATATTCTCTCACGGCTTTCCAAAACCAAATTCATCCCAGTGGACTGCTCGGACCTTTCCGAACCACCCGATCCGTTTCCACTGTTTGGAAATAGTTTCACGAACTAATTTACGATCGTAAAATATTGTCCGTATATTCCTACCCCAACGCTCCAAAGCACTGTGGGGACGGTTGGCGACGACGATCGATTAGACGACGGTCGATCACCGATTCTTTCCATCGACACCACCACCACAGTTTCCGTACGGTGTCTCCCGTGTACGGGCTGTTACCGTGCGGGTACAATTTATTGCCACCGGTGTCGCCAACGTCGGTACAAAGCAATCTCTGCGTCACCGTGCCCGCATGCATCGCATTCTAATTAAACCGTCAGCCATTGGCGTCGCAATGCCACAAAGGCATGCTGCTTGCGTGCCGGTAAACTAGTATTACCCACGGTGCTGGCCAACTGTTCGCCGCGCCAGTACTACCTACTACACGCTGTAATGCATGGTTACAACGAATCCCCGACACGAATCCCACCGCTCACGCAAGTGTTTACACAGCTCACAAGAATCGAACAACTATCGGCACCACAAATTAGACTTCATTTGCTGTCCCGTAGCAGTGTACATCATCTCGTGCAACAACGGCGAGACCTGCTCTAATCAGGCTTCCCCTCGTGCCTTCTATGTAATGGTATCCACGTTTTCGAACGCTGTCTTGGTGTCGCTTCAGATGCCATGTACGTGCACGAGGAGCCTTATGAAAGTTGGAATTTT
Source organism: Anopheles maculatus (assembly GCA_002091835.1). NCBI lineage: Eukaryota > Metazoa > Arthropoda > Insecta > Diptera > Culicidae > Anopheles > Anopheles maculatus. The sequence goes on along the minus strand of KZ061595.1, from coordinate 51,803 downwards.
GTCATCTCGGCCTTTCATGTCAGTCGGTTTCAGTGGGCGAGACACTTGGTCGGTCGGTTGATTGATATATTCCACCTCGATCGCAGCTGTCAACCACCGTTGCCGTGATGATGAACCGTTCGAGAGTGAGCTACGAGCGCGTGGTGTATCGGATTCCTTTTACTTATCAAAGATCATTTTGTAGCCTGTACGATCCGAACGGCGCACGTTGAAAGCTCCCGAGGCGCCTCTCGACTATCGCAAAAAGCTTTTGGGGTTTTGCGCTTAGCAGCCAAGATAGATTGTTCTTTCGTGACAAAACCACAAATATGGATGCGATACATCGTTGACTTTTGGCCTCTCGACTATCGCAAAAAGCTTTTGGGGTTTTGCGCTTAGCAGCCAAGATAGATTGTTCTTTCGTGACAAAACCACAAATATGGATGCGATACATCGTTGACTTTTGGTCGTCGTCTAGAATGGGTACGAGAGACGGTGGCTTATCGGTAGCCAACTGGGACATCATTTATTTCCTAGACAACGAGCTGAACGTTCGCGAACGCTTACGATACATTGAGCAAATACGACACGGAACCTAACGATGGGTGAAAAACACCAGAACTACCATTCGGCAGCGTGTTATACGATGTTTAGGTTTTTCGGATGCATTCCATAAAGAAACGTGCCAGACCGTGGTAGCGAAACAGTTCTCCACCCCTGCGGATTTTAACTATGTACGAATGTTTACCCAAGGACTGGAATTTATTACCCAGTCGGCGGTTGAAACTATCGACAAGGATCACGTTCTCCACACGGTGTACTGGGCCCGAAACCGTTGATGTGTTTGGGGTCGCCGATTGATCGATGGCTGATGAGCGCATGACGGATGGGAAGTGGTAGAGTTTGATGTTAGTGCTGCCGTTCGATGGTACGTTTACAATTATTTTTTCAGATTTGTTGTTTGCTGCTGGGGAATCATCATAATTTAAAGGATGGGTCTTTGCTGTGTTTTTGGTGTACTAAGGTTGGGAGGCCATTAGCAAAACATGATTTGATGAATACCAAATGCCAGGAGAACCGGTAGCGCACACGTAAAGGTGTTGAAATATCTTTCGCTTGAGGTGTGTTTAATGAGGTTCTGTCAATTTGAATTCCCTAGTTTATTGTTGTTCTGTGGAGAATTATTAATTAATGGATTGCAAAGCAAAAACTTGATGAAATATGCAAACGAAGCCCTGTGCTCTGTTGGTCATTGGAAGAAATGCAAAACCAGAAGGAACTCTTAGAAGTCTGACAATACTGGAACAAACTATAGAATGGAAACGATATACCAGACATGTACTTCTGATCGTAACAAATATATCCTTCCGTTGAAGATCACATCGAAAATGGTTCTTTTCAGCAGAATAAAACGACAAATTAAGTTCTCGCTTATTACACAGTGAACCATCCTTATTTCATTCCATCAAATCGCTTCGCCCGAATCAATTGTGCTCTCGTATGCCATCAGCAGCTGGTGCGGTTGCCAGCCAGTTTGGCAAGTTACAACTTCTGCCCGTACTGAGTTCTGCATAGGGTCACTAACCTCAGTCCGGTTGCCAGCTTTCCATCATCATCATCATCATCATCATTATCATCTTTGACCACAGCTTCCAACAGACTACCGACTTTGGAGGTAAAGTTTTGTGGTTTTGTCCAATTCTGTCCCTTACATTCTTTGAAGCACTTCGTTTCCGGTTCACCGCACAAGATGTGCTTCCTTAAGATCTTCACTTCGCGTTTACCAGTCACACCAGGGGCTGGATAAATTTATTAATGGACGTACCATTTCATGAAGATCCCCAAAACTGTGCGGAAACAGAAGAAGGAACAAAACATATATACATACAAAAATCATCCAGCAATCAAGCGCGGTGTCATGAGATCGGATCCCTACAGCAAAGCGCACAGCACAGTCTTCACTGGTTCGAGTAACCTTTTAAACTCGCATACTCGAATACAGAAGTTACGGGTGGAGTTCATGTAACGAACGGGTGGAGAGATCGATGTGATGAAGAGGATATGATGATGTTTGAAAAAGAGAAGCGGCCGAAAGTCGGTCTGCCGCGGGAAGGTTTCGCGGTCAAAAGAAAACACGCCACTGCAATTAAACAGCATGATCTGGCTTCCAACGAGATGCGGAGTAGGGAGGGTCCCCAGCGGGAAGGTGCGTACGCTTTGGAACGCCTCCCCATCTCGCTAATGTGTGCATAAGTGTGTGTGTGTGTGTGCGTGTGTATGGTCATGCATCGATACAAAAGTGCATCAGTATCTGTACCCGCATTCGTTCATAAGCTTACGCAAACAGCTACACACGGCCGTCGAAGGCGATTTTCTACTTCCAGAACGCTCCGCGAAGCGTTCGTACCGTGGAGTGTACAGAGACCAGTGTGCGAGTCGGAAATGGCCTCGGAACCGAACACCGCAGCGGATAGCGGTTATACGGCAATACGGCTAGAGGTTAACCAACCGTTCTGCGATCGGATAAACGAAAGATAGTGAGAAACGCACCCGTAGCTATAGAAGCGCGGCAGCAGTAATTGTTCGTTCTTGTACCGTCTTAAGTCGCTACCAGACTACACTGTCCGGGTGTGTGTGTTTGTGTGTGTGTGGTTGTGGCCGTCTTTCTTTCGTAAACCATCTGCGCACTACGAGAGCACAACGAAACACAACAACACAAACCGACTACGCGATAAGAATAATTATCTTAAAGAGAACCACCACAGGTGCTGACGGGTTCCACTCTCCATTAAGCGTTCCGATCCCAGTATCAGCAGCATCTTTCATCGGACAGTTTATTTATGAAAGGGAGGTACGCGTCTCATGCCTTAGGGGAGATTGAGCTCAAGATCCGAAACCGACATCAACTCTATCTTCTGTAGAACGTAGAACCCTTACAGCGAACGAGGGACATGTAGAACTTCCAAAGACATGTTGTCGGGGAGTGCATTCAACTGGTCAGACCCATTAAAGAAGTCCATCAAATCGGAGTTAATAATTCAATCACTTGTGTTTAACACTAATGTGTCATAACTATTGGCGTGGGGAAGAGAAAAACGAGATGCAGAAGCAGTAGAAAAACGAACCCATCAACTAGTGTCCACGATCGCGATCGTACCGACGACTCCCGGTATGAAATTGTACCATCACGCCCCATTTGCGACAACATTAATTAATGGGTCTAACACTTCGGACGCCACCGTTGGGTGAACAGATCGTGCCTTTCAAAATGCTCGCGCACAATTGTCGATCATTATCGATCGTTTAATAAAAAAGGGGAGGAGGTCGCAACAGATCAGAACGGAAGTAGCACCAACTGGCGGGATGTGGATATTAAAAAGACATAACGAATTATTAATTGCATCCCAGTTTTGTGTCTGCTGCTTGAAGTAACATATGTTCACATAACGAGTATAATTGAAGCGTAATTGAAATTATTTTTTATGCCATTTAGACAGGTTTGATCAGAAGTTAGTTCTTGTCTACCCATGTACATGTCTTTTGCTGGCATACAGCTTCGAAGCAACCTTTGCAGACGGTACATTGAGGGTCGTTAGTTCAAATCCAATAAGAACCTACAAGATTTAAGAGTTGATTGCAACTTTTCCCTTCAGTTTAATGACATTAAATTTAATTACATTTTCAAAGGTATTTAACTACCCATTCCTTCAAGCAACCAATGATGCTACGTTTATGCTCCATAAAAATATATTATGTTATTAAATTTATTAGCTTATCTCAATCATTGGGAAATAAATTCTATACTTATTACCTTCCCGCTGTCGCTAATCTACCTGCACATTAAGCCACCACTTTAAAACCACCCCTAACAGGCAAAGCCTCCCTTTAGCAATCGGAAAGCTCACGCGCTTGACCGTAATTGATTTCGCGTATTTGCATTTCTGCCCCATCCCAACAGTCCGGCAGACGAATATTAAAATGCAATTACTCAGCTCAATTAGTTAACCGTTCGAATGCAGCAGCAGGAAGATTAACTTTGCCGCAACATCCCTCGGAAGGTTTCTTTGAAGTTGGAAGCTAGTACACGGTCATACATTGCGGTACAGCCGCTGGCGACCACTTCTTCCAACGCTTGCTGCATTGGTTTGCGATCAAAATGAGGTTTTACACGGAAAAGGGTGCAGTAGTGGTGTGGTAATTTAATATTCAGAAAAAAACGCACACACACACCATCCACCGTTTTACTGCTTGCTGCAACTGCCGCCGACGATCGTTCGCCATCATCCTCGAATCGTGTTTGGCGCCATATTAGGAAACTAGAACTAACTCGCACACACGAACTTCAGCAAGGGCAAAGAAGGAAGCTAACGTCCGATTGTGTTTGGTTCGATGCAGTTTACTGGTGCGCAGCTTCGCAAAGTGTCGAGGATTTAGATTTTATGCAAATGCTAGTCGCAAACGTTCCGATATTGATCAATTAGCGGTATCTCCGTAATGATTCATTCACACTGTTTATGGTGTGCGTTATGGAGTGCCCTAGTAGGGCACCCGACAGTTTTCCCGCTAGTGCACAAAATAAGCTTCAACCGTTCCAAGGGTGCCAAAAGGGTACCGAAGGGCAGGTCCAACACCCTGTCGGTCCAACAGAAAGTGGAAAATATTTATCGAAAAAACACTCCCGCCCCGGTGGTTTGTGGTGTACAAGTTCGGACCGTTTAGCAACTTTCGCTTTACTGGTGAATGGTTTACCGTACCGGAACCTACCCGTTTTCAAGCCAAGTTTTACTCCAAGTCAAACAAACGATCTCCGCTCCCTTAAGAAGAAATGGCGTTCCTTGGAAAACGATCGTTCGAGTATTATTGAAAGATGGACGAGAAATTGGGTTTTCTTCCTCGTTTCGGCTCTCTCTAGATTAAAGTCGGCACAGGGCACAACAGGCGGTGTGCCCTTGCTGACGAATCGATTTCATGTCTCCGATCTCTTGGATTGATTTCGATTGAACAGTAAAACAAAACAAGGAAATCAAGAATAGACACTCAAATTTAGTTTGCCCACATAAGACAGTAATGGGGCAGGAAATCGATGTTCCACACTATTTTCCCATCCCACTGACGTATTGCCCTGTTGAATGTCTTAAAATATCCATTCCCGTTTTCCCAGTGAAACAGCGCCGATGAGTTGTCGTCCATTACACCCATAATGTAGATGTCATGTTAATTGTTCGTATCGCTCTGTTGTCTGTTTCAGTGAGTATATGAAATTAAGCCGAAACGATACGATCTAGCACTTGCGTACAGTGTGTGAGCGCAGTGCCGATTGCGTAACTACTTACTGATGCATCATCTTACCGACACCGCCTTATGCCACCGGGAGGATCTTATTCGAATGACAGCGGTGGATGCAAAACAATGAAGCAAACCGGTTTTGTTAGCGGATTTTTGGAGAGTTTAGAGACTAATAAGCACCGATAGGATCCTTTCATCGATCGACAGCGAATCTTCGAATGGGCAAAAAATGGTCCACAATTGTCCAAGAGTGCAAATTAGCAAAGTTGCGAAAGAGAGAGAGGGTACTTGTTGGCGCAGTTCCAATAGAAGTGGAACGCCAATATTGGTGTGCCGGAACACGTGCGTCACAATCTAAGTATGGAGCAACACAATGAAATTGTTACCCTTTTGTTTGTGACGATTGCACTTATGGTGTGTCATTAGCTGTCCAAAAACCTCCGCTGGCCACGTGAAAGGTTTTCACATCTCTCACACTCGCTGCGATCTTTGTGACCTCTTTGAAAGGCTCGCTTGTAAGATGGAGCTCCACCAGACCGCTAGTGAGATACACTAGAACGCCCCTTCGTTTTCTCTGAAACCATCTGTCCACGGTCATTTTTTCTTCCGTTTTTTTTTCTTTTTTCATTGCAAAATGTTTCACTCCGGACATTTTCAGTGCGTGGCGTAATTCTACACCAGCCCAATGGACAGGGAAGATGAGTCGTGTTTGTGTGCAGAGCATTCCGACCAATTCCGACTGAGATAGCGCGACCCATGACTATCGCACCGGTTGTTTGCCTGCCCTGTTATCGCCACCATTTTCAGCGCGACGGTCTCTTATCTTTTTTGTCGTCGTTTGTTCGTCGTGATCGTTCTCGTTAGGACGGTTCATTCGGCTGAAGAGCTGTACAGACACGGCAACAACGATGCGTCGCACCTGGTGGGTACTAGGCGTCCGAACGCGTATTAAACGTTTGCCACTTTAGTCGTTACGAGCTGGAAGTACAGCGAAGTCTTCTACCTAACTGCTTGCAGACGGTAGGTGAGAACGTAAAAATAATCAAATTTGGTTTGTACAAAGAAACCATCTTGAGCTGGTGCCAAGTTGCGGCTTAGCATACCAATAAGCTGTTTAAGAGCATTAATTTACCCCCAAACCTGCTCCATCGCGGACGACGGGTTCAGTCCTGGCAGGAACGTGGAATAGCTAGTAGGCGCCAGAACCGTATAAAAAGTGGCCAAAATAAATGATGCTTTTTTCGGTGTTTTTGAATCTGAAGCTGAAATAACAGTACACCCGTGTGTGTTCGTGTCTCTGTCTACGGACGGTTTTTCTACCGCGGTCATGTAAACACCTCATGGTCGGGCCGGTCTCCTCCCAGACCGGAGTGCGTTCAGTTTTGATGTGTGAAAAATAATCAACATTTCGGGGGTGATCAGTGTGCGTGAGGGTGTGAGTGTCTGGAGGGTGGGATAGTGTAATCAAAAATGTTCAGATCCACCCTTGGACTAGACCGCATGGTTAATTTGAAGAACATAAATTGCAATTTAATGTGATGTACGGTACCTTGGCGTTATGAACATATTTTTGTGATTTATTATGTCTTCAAACTACTAGCTCTTTAGCTTGGGCACTAACTGCTTAGTCGTTAAATGTTGGAAACTAAACAAACGTACTTCTGTGAATGGATTGACGTAACGTATTCTCACTAAAAAGATTAAGCAGCTACCTATCATTGCATCCGGGTTTCCAGTAAAAGATTACAGTAAACGCTTACGAAAGTGTCTAAGAATGTCGAGTGCAATCACCAAACGTTCGCCGGCTTTTCGCCAACCAAATGCAAACGCCATTAGAAACAATATTTGTTCTTACAAAGCCATCCACTAAACTTCCACCGCTTTGCGCATTCCTATTTACCCAACAGGGTTCGATTCACACAATGAGATGCCAGTATCTACTGGTGCTCGCGGTAGCGCTATGTGCGCTCACCGTGAGCTCCAGTCCGGCCCTCAAGCCGGACCTACCGAAGGCTCAGGATCCACTGTTTAACAAAATGCTCGCCGAGACTACGCGCCCGGTCATGGATGCGCACGATCCGCGCTACAACAAGATGCTGCCCCAACCGGAGGAAAATCTGATCGACTCCGACATCAGTGATGATGATGATGATGCCGAGGAGAATGATGACATTCTACCGAAAAAGGCTGCCGATTTGAATCCGATGTATGCACAACGAGGCAAACAACCTGTCAAGCCGGAAGTGTCCACCGTTGGTAAGTAAACTTGGAACACTGAAATACCAGTGATGATCACGCTGCTTATCAATGATGGTTTATCGGTAGGTTCGGTAGCTATCAACAAGGTAAAAATCAACGAAGATATCGACAGTTACGAGGAGGTACTGCTGAAGGGTAACGGCAAGAGCGTGGTAAGTAAATGAGTTGACACGATAAAATAATAGGCAGGGAGTTAATCGGAAAACGTAAACTATTTCATCATTGACGAAGGACATTGATGATTCATACCAAGTGGAGGATCTGAGCAGTGAGGTTCTTACCGTCGATGAGGATGTAAGTCACACTCTTGTGTTGATGTTGTTTTCGGTTCGTACTGTGACGTAAAGCACGTGTGTGTGTTGTCAATGTCTTTCTGTTATGATCCATTGATCTTCATCCCTATCCTAATCCTCATCATCATCGCCAGCGGCGTCTTTCGATTACTGTTTTTTTTAATATCCTTCTGTACTTCTTTCTTCTATTGCTACTATTGCTGCTACTACTACTACTACTGCTACTACACCACTACTGTAGAAACCTTCCAAACCTACCACCTCCAAGCCCACCGCTAAAACGGAAGACGAAGACGATGAATACGATGATGAATCGGACGAAACGGTCGATTTCTCTGGTATAGACAAAATTCTGGCTCTACCACTTGTAAGTGAAAGCGATTGAACTGAAACTAGGGTTCGATATCCTGTTGTGAAACAACTCCACAATGAGCTATCCTCACCAAAGTACAATTTGGTTAATTAAATATGTCATTCGTTTATTTACTCAAGAAACCGGCACCAACTGAGAAATCGGTCAAAACGTCACCAACGAGCACAACGCTGAAACCGAAGAGTACCACCACTGGCAAGCAGAATGTGGAAATTCTGGACCAGTACGATGACGATGCCGATATGGACTATCAGTACAACTATGACGACGATGAGGACAATGATGACGATGATGATGACGATGACGATGATGAGGATGAGGATGCGGAAGAGTTGTCTCCCCAGAAGGCTGCTAAGAACGTGAACAGCGAAGCTAAAAAGCAGACCAAGCCCGTCAAGAAGACCAAGGATCAGAACAAAACTGCCAACAAGGGTGTAAGTATACGGCGTTTAAATTAATTTGGTAGTTACTTCTCTTGCTTACACTGCCAACCGTCCTTTTGCTTACAGGCCGCCGAATATTACTACTACGACGATGAGGATGACGATGATGACTATAATGTTGAACCGTCCAACTGCCCACGGGGATGCATCTGCGAGCGTAATATGCACGCGTACATGGTTGCCACCTGCAGTCGCCTGGACTTGGAAACGCAAAAGTTCACCTCCCAAATCACCGATCTGCAGGTGCTGGACGTTGGACCCAAGTATCCGATCGAGCTGGGACCGGACTTCTTCAAAAAGATTGGCCTCAGCCACGTCGGCTCGATCAAGATCACCAACTGCACGATCGTGTACATTAGCCCGCAAGCGTTTGCCGGTCTGGACGAGCTGTACTCGGTCAACCTGACCAACTCGGGCATTGACATGATCCATCCGGACACGTTCGCGAACAACACGAAGCTACGCTTGCTGACCCTTTCGGGTAACGATTTGAGCGCGATGCAAAGCGTAAACCACAACACCCCGTACATGGACTACATGCTGAAGGCACCGACCGTGGAGGAGCTGGACATTTCACGCTGCAAGCTGCAGGAACTGCAACCGAACGCATTCAACGAACTGAAGAACATTATCTACATCAATCTGTCCGAGAACAACCTGAGCAATCTGCCGGAGGGTATTTTCGATCACGTGGAAACCATCGAAGAGCTGGACCTTTCGATGAACAACATTGCCGAGCTGCCGAAGAACATCTTCGCCAAGACATCGCTGGCGATCCTGCATCTGAAGCACAACAAGATCAGCAACAATGTAGACTTTGTGACGGCCGATCTGCAGAAGCTTGATTTAAGCTTCTGCCAGATACGCACGATCAACAATCAGATGTTCAAGGGCATGGAAGGACTCACCAACCTCATCCTGAAGGGTAACCACCTCGAGAAGATCAAACCGATGGCATTCATCTCGTTGAGCAGCTTGCGTCAGATCGATCTGTCGTTCAACAACCTGGATCAAATTTCGGCCCAAACGTTCATCGGCAACAAGATGCTGGATATCATCCGAAATGTCAGCACAGTAAAGGATGAAAGAAGAACGTGGTGTTTTCTTACAAACTCACGTACAAGCACACACACACACACACGCACACCACGCACAAAGTCAACAGAAACAAGTGGTGTGTTCTTAGATTTCGTATACATGCAGCCGTAATTACAACCGTCTGTTATATAGCAGTAGCAAACAAAACAAAATGCATACTTAAACAGAACGCAAGATCATGGAGCTTCCCCCGATTCTTGATCGGTCCGGGCAACTCATGGGCAACAGAAGGAGTGTGTGTGTGTTTCTGTCGGGAAATAGTTATGATGTACTTATCGAACAGTAAGCCAATAACACAGATCCGGGCAGCTCTAGCGATGCAGATATATTCTTTTTAATTTTCTATTTATTAAGGTCCTTCATTCTAACCATCGAAGCAGCAGCATTGATTTCAATTACTTCCCTTCGCCTTTGCGGTGATCCTCAAGATGTGAAAATCCATTTTGCAGTTGTAGATTCACCCCGGGGTGTAGCTTTGATTGCGATTCCAATTAAAATGTACCTCCGATGGTGACACGATGGCGGTCCCCCTGGCATCCATCCGCTTAAGGAGCCTATAATTTGGTTAGTTTTGTTTAGTGCTACTGTTTTTTTACATGCTTTTGGTTCACCATCTGAACAACATTCCTAGTTCCGTTCGCAACCAAAAACCCACAAACTTATTTTCCGTTGTATCGTTGCGATCACATTTCGATTGCACATAAAACGTGAAATTAAAAGAAAAATTATGTGAATCGGTAATACATGAACGGGCACCACAAACCAGGCTTCGTTTTAGTGCCATTTGGTTTTCGAAACAAATCGGAAATTTCAAACAAACAAACAAAAATACACCGATTACAGTCGAGATCAATCATCTTCGATCACCGGATGTATTCTACCTAAATGCCGGTGCGCAGCA
>KZ061595.1:36412-40408 GCA_002091835.1 Anopheles maculatus | reverse complement strand
TTTTTTTTTTAGTTGAACCTGGCCGGTAATCAAATCTCCAGCCTGGATAGCAAGATCTTCCACCCGCTGCAGTATCTGAGCGAGTTGGACATCAGCGATTGCGATCTGCGCACCATCTGGAACGATTCGGCCCTCAAGGCAAAACGGGAGGAAGTTCTTCCGAACCTGAAGCGTCTGAACGCGTCGTACAACCAGATCTCGGAGGTCTTTGTGTCGGATCTGGCATCGATGGCTAAACTGCGCGTGCTGGACATCCGTAACATCTCGCTGAGCTGTAACGAGCATTTGCCAACACTGATCGATTGGCTGCAGCAAAAGCAGGTAAGAAAGATCATTTATCCAAAAGGGCCATAAGTTCAAGCTGATTACATTATTGTTGCGTTTTAGATCTCGATGGCCGATAACTCTCACGATCACGTGACACACGCTGAACTGCATGTTTTGCGCACAGACAACTCGGTTTCGCTCAAGCAGTGGGGACAGTTTGCCTGGGAGATTTGCCAGGGCGGTAAAGGTGATCCGGATAACACGCTGTCGTACAGTGAAACGGATGAAGAGTACGACGATGATGATGAGGATGATTCCGAGGATGCTGATGCTGATGTGATGGCGGAAACTAACGCCAAGTCTAACAAGATTGTGGACAGCAAGAAAGAGACGGATGAATACTCGGACGAATTGGATGATAGTGATAGCGACGATAATGATAATGGTGATGTGGATAGCGAAGACGATGAAGATGACGAGGACAGCGACGACGATGATGATGATGATGATGACGCTGTGAAAGATGAAGTGGAAGAGCGCGAAAATATCCTTGATGCTGCCAACGGTATCCAGCAAATTGAACAGGATATCCTTACCGGCAAACACAACAACAACGATGGCGATAATGAAGACGATGACGAATACGAGGATGATAGCGAGGGTACGAATGTGGACGATGTCGTCATACTCGAGAACGCATCTATGTTAGCAGTGTCCACGGTTGCACTGATAATTGGCTGCATCGTGATCGGCAGCCTGATGCTGACGCTGCTGGTTGCGAAGATCGTTGCACTGATCTTTAAGCGACGCGGCGAACGCTACCGCCAGGCACTGCTTGCATCGAAGAACTCGTTCGTCTATCAAAAGCTGACGGAAGATATTGTTCCATCCAAGACCCCGAAGGTCCATCGGTACGAGCCGATCAATCAGGTGTAAATGTCAGCACAGTAAAGGATGAAAGAAGAACGTGGTGTTTTCTTACAAACTCACGTACAAGCACACACACACACACGCACACCACGCACAAAGTCAACAGAAACAAGTGGTGTGTTCTTAGATTTCGTATACATGCAGCCGTAATTACAACCGTCTGTTATATAGCAGTAGCAAACAAAACAAAATGCATACTTAAACAGAACGCAAGATCATGGAGCTTCCCCCGATTCTTGATCGGTCCGGGCAACTCATGGGCAACAGAAGGAGTGTGTGTGTGTTTCTGTCGGGAAATAGTTATGATGTACTTATCGAACAGTAAGCCAATAACACAGTTCCGGGCAGCTCTGGCGATGCAGATATATTCTTTTTAATTTTCTATTTATTAAGGTCCTTCATTCTAACCATCGAAGCAGCAGCATTGATTTCAATTACTTCCCTTCGCCTTTGCGGTGATCCTCAAGATGTGAAAATCCATTTTGCAGTTGTAGATTCACCCCGGGGTGTAGCTTTGATTGCGATTCCAATTAAAATGTACCTCCGATGGTGACACGATGGCGGTCCCCCTGGCATCCATCCGCTTAAGGAGCCTATAATTTGGTTAGTTTTGTTTAGTGCTACTGTTTTTTTACATGCTTTTGGTTCACCATCTGAACAACATTCCTAGTTCCGTTCGCAACCAAAAACCCACAAACTTATTTTCCGTTGTATCGTTGCGATCACATTTCGATTGCACATAAAACGTGAAATTAAAAGAAAAATTATGTGAATCGGTAATACATGAACGGGCACCACAAACCAGGCTTCGTTTTAGTGCCATTTGGTTTTCGAAACAAATCGGAAATTTCAAACAAACAAACAACACATACACCGATTACAGTCGAGATCAATCATCTTCGATCACCGGATGTATTCTACCTAAATGCCGGTGCGCAGCAGTAATAACCACCCTTTATGAAAAAAAACAAAACCTTTTTTGAAGTAATCCCCAGGGAATCGCGCAATACTTAAGTACATACGCAGAGTAAAAGATCAGTATCACAGTATATTATCCGGCTGCATTTCCGAAAAAGAAACACGATTGTCCAAAATCCGTCGTAAATGAGTATTTTTTTTAATTCTGCTCTTTTTTTTTAAATTATTGAGGTGTCTACCAAAATAAACCAATAAAAGGATTTGATAAAGCATGCGTTTTATCAAACCGGATACGACGGTTGGTTTTGCTTATGAATAATTTTTATCCGAAATTATGACTTAAAGGTAAGATAACGTAAGAGAGAAAATCCGCCATTTCAGTATCGTTTAGAACGGCCAGGACGTAATGTCCAAAAAATTGATTTAGAAATTCGTTTGAAATTTATGAAGGCATCTGATAACCAAGTTCGAGAGGAGGACGATAAAAATGTAACTTAAATATTGATCAGATTTAGTATCTATACAATTCGCTGCCCTTACTTGTCATGTGATGGAAATGGCACCGAACTATCACACCGGTATGAATTATTTTGCTCTTCAACAAGTACAAATGGGTCGTCATAGTGGCTAGAGATATCCGAAGCATTGAGTTGACTAGATCCCATACCTACTCAATGTTCGGTTAGATAAGTACCGATGTATTTATTTACATTTATTATCGTTCCTTTTCATTCTTTTTATCATTGATTTAAATTAACAACTTTCTATAAATTTAGTTTTTTATCACAGCAAAATAATATGCTAAAATGTGTCTCCATGATAAGAAAAAAATTGAATTGTTAGTAATTTTTCATAGCATGTTCCTAATTCTTATTTAAATTACATTTCCAATTTTTTCAAAACATATCGCTTATTTACTCAAAAAAAAACTATGGACAACTATATGAATCGCTCTAGTGACCACCCCCTTAGCTCGAAATTCTATGGCCCTGATCTCACATCTACATTCAAACGATCGTGCAACAGCTGTGTTGATGAACGGTGTTGTTATTATTGTACGCGATAGACTGCCGAGATACATTTAATCTTCGCTTGATAGCGCAGCGAAAATGTGGAACCGTGGAAGAATCGTAAGCCTAATGCGTACTGTGTCTAATGGCAGGTAAGTAAAACTTCTTTTTAAATACACGAACCTACTAACTAGCATTTCCTACTGTAGTTGTGGCTGTCCAGCACATTCGCGGCCTGTCGCCATCAATCAGCAGGCTGTACCAACCGAGAATGATACCGCGTTTGAAGTGAGTGGTGTAAAATCTGGCGAATTTTCTTATGATAACAATTCTTTGTTTGCTCTTCACCGCTGCTAGATGTCCTCGTCGACAATACGCTACGGACCAGGGGTTACCCGCGAGCTAGGGCATGATTTGCAAAACCTTAACGCGAAACATGTTTGCGTTGTGAGCGATCGGAATGTGCTACAGTTAGCCTCGGTCAAGGTGGGACTAGATTCGTTGACCCGTGCCGGTATTGAGACGGTGTTATTCGACCAGGTACGGGTAGAACCGACCAACGAAAGCCTCCAGACAGTGATCGATTTCGCTCGATCGCATCAGTTCGATGCGTACGTTGCGATCGGTGGTGGTTCCGTGATCGATACCTGCAAGGTAGCGAACCTGTACAGTGCCGACCGTGATGCGGAATTTCTCGACTACGTGAACGCACCGATCGGGAAGGCAAAGGAGGTAACCGTCCCGCTGAAACCTCTGATTGCGGTGCCAACTACCGCTGGGACGGGTTCGGAAACGACCGGGGTTGCCATCTTCGATCATAAACCACTGCACGCAAAGACGGGTATTTCCAGCAAAGCTCTACGACCCATCC
>KZ061595.1:8912-33912 GCA_002091835.1 Anopheles maculatus | reverse complement strand
GTTTAATCGTAAAGATATGCTGTAGAGACAAAAAAAAACACCAGAACCTTGGCAAGGTGTGCAAGGTGCTTTATCGTGACTTCCAAACACATCCTAAGTTTGGGAAAACGAACCGAAACAGTGTGAGTAATTATAAGTGACAAATGATAGATACCCGGTATCGTACTCGGAATGCTACGATAAGATGCGTTTTTTTTGGGGGGTAACAGGTTCAAATCTTTCAGTACAGCAGTGTGTTGTAGCGTAAGTGGATAGTTCCAGAAGAAAACTTCATACCCATAATCCCTCGCCGTAAAACTAACTCCTTAAGGAGAAACCATGGGCAGCTATCGTGGCAGAACTTAAAAGTGTATTGCGCAATTTTATAAGAAAGAGCAGCTAACAAAACATGAACTGCTATGGCTGATATTGGTTGTAAAAGTGGTTGTGCATAAACAATTTCATCCTCACGAACATTGTTTCAAGTGTTCCCGTGTGCGTCAGCTTCGTCTCAAGAGGTGAAGTGAATGTGTATTTGTAGAGCGATAAGACTGAGTCTTGGTGGAATTTAAACAGTGATCTTCTTCCGAATCCTTCATCACAAATGATCTATAGCTATACTATCCGGTTTTTTAATGTTATGTAGCTATTAAAAACGTTAAAAGTTCCAAACGTCTGAGGTTAGTTCATGATCATCTGGGACATACGATAGAAGAGACCCCGTTCTCAAACCGTTTAACTTACGTTATCAAGCGGTTGGTGATGGATCGATTTACGCTTCAAATAATCTTCCTGATAGTATACGAATGTTTTTGTTGCATTATTCCATCATCATCTATGTCGTACTGTTTCCTATCTACAACAACAAAAAATACATCATCAAGATGGTTCCTCTATTACTCAAAACCCGCTACACTAGCCCGCCCAGTGCATGCTAACGGTGACGAATGTCAGCGCACGTTTGTCACGTCCCACAGACTCCAGGTTGCCGGAATCCGTCACAACAATCTGTGCCTAGTTAAACGGCAACTCAAAACTGCATCATATTTCCTACAAATGCGCTACATCCGATCGTTCGTCGTACTGATTGATGTACGACCATCTGTCGATCATAATTTTGCTACACTTTACCGACGAAAGTTAATTCGCTGATTGGCGCGGGGCGCGGGGTGTCTGGTGTTGTCCGCTTCGAAAAACAATAGGGAATACTCCACCGTGGTGTGATAGTGGTGCAGTCATCGTCACTAATCTCGTGAGGCGCACTGTTTTTGATGCGTGTCTACAAACACACGCCACCAACGCAAACAATCGACTCTCGTATTTGACTCAATTAAACGAAATTAAGTCAATTAACCGACTTTTTTCCTTGCTACTGTTGCTGCTGCTGCCGCTGCTACTGCTCCATTGGAAAGTCTCACACTTGCGAAGATGCTCCCCTTAAAGGTCGGGGCGGGGATCGAAAAAATGTTGCAGTTTGCGCAAACCGTGTGCTGCGATGAGAAGCAAATATTGATCTTCTGACGTCTCTGACACGAGTGCGTCTGGTACGGTGGTGAGAACCGTTCGGAAAAGAGCGTATATAGTTTTTCCCGACCTTCGAACCTGCGCTGCCAGTCGGCCTGTGCCCGTCAAAATGTCCAAAACTTTGCTCCAACCGATCAACACGCGCACTAATTGACCAGCCGGACGTGTTCGGGAGTTTATTATATTTATTGTGTTTTTGACCGTGGTGCAGAGCTGAGGAACGCACAGATCCGACAGCCAATTGGCGTTTCCGGCGCATTTAACAGGATCGCGAATGTCAAATCACGAACCATTCGTATGCGTGTGTTTCTGTTACTGTCGGATAGTGTTCTATGTGTTTTAGTTTCAAAGTGTTACGTTACTTTACGCCTCATTGCACAATAGGCACGCTTTAGAATAGAAATGCACGTGCTGCGAGAGATGGAAAGCTATAGAATAGTGGCATTAGGAGAGAAAAAAAACTGTGAAAATACAAAAACAGATGTTTGATGTCACCGGTACAAATTAGTTTTAGTGAACCGGATTGGAGTGACTTAATTAGTTCAGTGTAATCAGAGCCGTAAAATGTGATCCACTCGCTCTGGATGTGTATAGCGTATGTGATACATCCGCAGAGAGTGATACTTGAGTGCATTCGCATGCAAGGTAATTTATGTGATAGTAACGCTCGCGTAACCAATCAAATGGTATCAGAAGTGCAAATAAAACGAGCTCGTGTGATAGTTCCAGTTACAGGTACTCTTGAAAATAAGACAAGTGAAGTGGAGCAGTAGAATATAGAAGAAAATACTAAAAAATAATCTAATTTTTGCACACCCAAGAAAACTATGTCGTGCATCATTCAAATATCGTTAACGGACAACTGCGATGGAGTCCCCTGGTGCCGCACGCAAACCTTCCAAACTATCAACAGCCAATAAACACGCAGTAAATGACAACACCCGTGTGTTATGATTGCCAATGAAATGCTAGTGTGTCACCTAATTGTATGTGACCTCATAAATTAAATTAAAACGATGCGAATTCGTTCCACCACCACTACCTTTTAAGGGTTTTGTGAGCAGGAAGCTCCCATTTTGTAGCTTTTTGCTTCTGGGTTCACTCGATCAATCGATTGATCGAGCCGATTGTCTGGTCGGGATGATTGACGGTACAATTCACCATTGGAAATCAACAATCCAGAACGCCGGCTATTAGGAACGGTGATAACCACACCCAAAAATAGACGATCAGTGCGTCCATGTCAAGCGAGACCGGTGACTGATCTAGAACTGTAACAAGAAGGGAAATCTAAATCGTTAGACATAGAGAATGAATAGTGTGCTTCAAGAGTTTGAATGATTCAGATTGCTGTTTGTTGGGTAAGCATGATGATCGTATCAGACGACGATTTTTTTGCCCCACAAGCTGGTTGTCAAGAAGCACTTCCGTTGCTTTCGATTTTCCTACTATCATTTCCAACACAAACATCAGCAACTTACTATCAATTCCATCATGTGCAGTTCGTGAAGCAATGTAGTACAAAACCACAACTCTGTAATCTGATGGCATAATCAAATCACAAGTCATCTAATTATGATCACAAAGGCATGATCTTGCAACCTTAGGAAAACGATTACAAAAGTTCTGCCCAACAGTTTACTTTTTACCACTATAAATGACAAATCATCACCTCAGCATTAGCCATTGTAAACCCTCAATTAAACCACTGTTTTGTTTTTCATCCCTTGTGTCGCGTAGCTTTAAACCACAGCCCACAATTGCAGCACAAAATGCATCCGATCATAAACACAAAACCGGGCGTATCATCCGCCGCAGCGCAAACCCTGACCCTGACGGCCATCTTTATGCTAACGCTTAGCTATGCAAACGGATTTGCAACGTTACCCACGGAATTGGATCGACCGCAGCGCTGCCAGCTCGAGCGTACGTACAAAATGGTCGGCTACAATTGTGCGAATTTAAATCTGAAGGAGATACCACAAACTCTCAAGTCAAGTCTAGAGGTAAGATATAGTGTTGCCGGTGCTAGTGCGGTGTGCGTGTCTATAATTCTGGTCAATTGGTAATCCTTTGCAAGGTCAATTGACTTACTGTGTGGTGTCGTAATTGTTCAAGAAAAGCCAGTGGAATCACACGCAAACACACACGGTGGTAGTTTTGTTTGATATGAATCTTCAACAATCCACAAGCATTAACATTCCTGGGTCCAAGCAATACGGCCAGGCCGTTCTATATGAATAAAAAAAAAAAAAAAACATTCCTGGGTCCGAAATTTCCGATCATCTCAAGGCCACGATCGGTAGTAGTAGATTTCGTTTCGAGTTCATCGTAAACATTGTACCACGTTCACATGGGGAACGTGATCCGGCATCAACACACATCAAGTGTAAAATAAATCGATTTCGTTCGATTTTCCCTTCTCAATAATGCTCGTAAATTTTGCCCAATGCTGATGTTGATCTTCCAGCACACAAAGACACGAACTCCAAACTTTATCCACAAACTCTCGCTCTTTTATTCTTTCTTTGGAAATCTCTCTGACGCAGACTGCCCAGTTACGTTCTGCATCACATTTCGGTCCAGTTCTTCAATATCTCCACGTTACAAGTCTTACTCCAGCAAAACGGGAACAGACTAACAAACCAATTTAAATCAATTAACCCAATAGCGTTCGGTTCGCGAGCTCACAAACAAGAAAAGTGAGAGTGAGATTTCGTTTCTTCGTGCAGACTTAGCTTGCTCACTTGATGCGTGGTTTGTTAGTCCCTGGTAGAATAGATGCTGGTTACGCATGCCGTGTCATGTACTCTATTCACGGTGTTACTAATCCCCTCTCTCCATTTCATTCCAGATATTCGATCTCAGCTTCAATCGGATCCGTGATTTAAATGCCCAATCCTTTGCCCGCTACACCTCGGTCAAGTATCTGTATCTGTTCGAGAACATGCTCCATAACATCGATGAGGATACGTTCAGTTTGCTCACAAATCTAGAGGTAGGTCGGCCGAAGATCACTTCCCCCAGCGAGCACAGACTGTTTACGCTTACGCTTTCCCGTTCCAATTTCGCAGGCCATCGATCTTTCGTATAACGCCTTGAAGAGTATACCGCTGGAGCTGTTCCAGCTACCCGTCCTGCGTAACTTGTACGTCAGCCACAACGCACTGTACGAGCTGGAGACCTCACTGGTCACGCTCGAAAAACCTATCAAAGCGCCGCTGCAGGTACTCGGCCTAGCCGATTGTCGCTTGCAGCGACTACCAGACTTTGGCGTCCTTCCTGACCTGTGGCAGCTAAACATATCATCTAACCCGATGAAAGAGCTCACCCTAGGGCAATTTTCGCCTATGTGCAACCTAAAAACGGTTGATCTCAACAACACTCAGATTCCTATCTGCGCTTGTCAGGTGCTAACGGCGGAGCTCGTGCTACGGCGAACCAAAATCATGTTTCCGCCCCTATACTGTATCCCGCTTACATCGTCAGGTGAGTTATGATAGTGGGAAAGTGTGAGAATACCACAACGCTACATCACTTACCTCTTTTCCCAGAGCAAAACCTCTGCCAGGCGGAAGCGGGACAAGAGATCCATCCGGAACAGGTCGCCGATTTCCACCAGTGCATGGAGATACAACAATCCCGCCAGCTCGATACGGAAGCCAAATCGACGTGGATAAAGGTCGTAGGGGCAGTGGCCGGTTGTATAGTACTGCTTTCCCTCATACTCTTCTGCCAGCATCGACGTAACAGAAGGAAGCTGAAGGCGAAGCTGAAACGAAATCTGCAGAATGCCCCGTTGAAGAACATTAACCGTGTCATGGTGCCACAGACGCCGGGTGCACAGGAAGAAGCACCGACGGAAAATGCCAAGTGTGATAAACTGTTGAGCGATTGTGATTAGAGTGACGCACCTATGTTTTTGAGCCATTTCATAAGACTAACAGCATGGAATAGGGTAAGACTTAACTGGTAAGACGAACTGTACATAGCCGCGCGTTAAGCATTGTTTAGAACCGAACTGTACACCGATTGAACGACACACGTTGCCATGAAATAACTTAAGAACTTAGAGATAGTTAGTCAGTTGATCGTTAATAAACTATATTGTTAAATGCACATTGAGAAACACACAGCCAAAAACTACGATATGTTACAGCGTGCGATATAAAATAAAACCGAAAAGTGCCAAAACATACGGTTTGGAAAGCTTTCATTGCATTAAATTTACTGAGAAAGAATGAAAGTATGAAAGTATGGAAGTATGAAAATATGATCGTCAACTGAAAGAACACAACCTACTGTGCGAGTCATCAAGCCAGTAATCATTACCATCATCGCACAGTGAGAAAGCGTAGACAGAGAATGATGGTCAGTTGGTTTTTGGTGTACCGAAATTAGAACTCCGCATTTATTAGTCGTAGATTCAAAGAAAATTTTACACAATCGTTCTTATAAAAATAATATGAGTAAATAAGTATTTTTGGGAAATAAAATAAATGTTTTCTAGCAGAAAAACAATCCAACGTCTTGTTCCAGGACCGCATGACATCCCTGTGTCCATCGATGATTGTCAACAAACAACTCATCACACACACTTTTGCTACTTTACGCCCAGAAAACAGAAACGAAAACCGTACTGTGGCGTGGAATTTTCGCCCCTTCAAGCAGTGAAAATGGCCAACATATCCATGCAGGACATCGAGGCGGTGGACGACTACTGGGGACCAACGTTTCGTACCATCCTGGAGGGAAATTCACAGGATCAAATCTCCGAGCAGCTGGAATCACGCATCCGCTCCCACGATAAGGACATCGAGCGTATCTGCAATCTGTACTATCAAGGATTCATCGATTCGATCCGCGAACTGTTGCTGGTAAAATCACAAGCCCAAGGGCTCAACCAGGAAGTGCTCACACTGAACGATGGGCTGGGCAAAGCATCGGCCGGAGTAATCGCGAAGGGCAACGAGCTGGTAAAGGCCCGCAAGGTGGAGGGCAACATTGCGGGTGCCATCGAGGGACTGTCCAGCTGTTTGCCGGTGCTGGAATGTTACAGCAAACTGTTAAAGCAGGTGCGCGAAAAGCGTTACTATCCCGCACTGAAAACGCTCGAAGTGCTGGAAAGCGAGTACCTACCGAAGGTGGCCGGATATCGCTTTTCGCAGCAGATGCGGGACACCATTCCGAAGCTGAAGGAAAACATAAAGAAATCATCGGAGGAAGACTTTCGCGAGTTTCTGGAGAATATACGCAAATTTTCACCCAAAATTGGGGAGATCGCAATGAAGCACACGAAGGAGCTGCAGAAGCGAGATTTGGCGACGATCATCGCGGAATACAAAGCCCTAGCGGAGCAGGGTGGTCCGGCCGGTTCCGATTTCGGTGACGACGACGAGGATGTGAATGCACAGGATCTGATTGACTTTTCGCCCATTTATCGGTGTCTGCACATCTACACGGTGCTGAACGATAAGGAGTACTTCGAGAAAGACTATCGCAAGCAGCGTCGGGATCAGGCGAAGCTGGTGCTGCAGGCACCGCAAACCATGCACGATAATCTGGAAGCGTACAAAACGTACATTTACTCAATCGTAGGATTCTTCGTGGTGGAAGATCACGTCATGAACACTGGGGGAGACATCGTCACACAAACGTACCTGGACGATCTTTGGTCGTCGTCGCTCTCGCGTGCGGTCAATGTGCTCAGTATGTCCTCGTCTTCCTGTACCGATCCGAACGTACTGTTGCGCATCAAGAACTTAATCATGTTGAGCATTACGACGCTGAAAAACTATGGTTACACCGTGACCCAGCTGTGGGATTTGTTGCTCGAGATGCGTGATCACTACAACGAAGTGCTGCTCCAGCGTTGGGTGAACGAATTTCGCGATATTCTAGACAAGAGTGATTTCCTGCCGCTCGAAGCGCACAATCAGAAAGAGTACGATGCCGTACTGGAACGGTTCCCATTCCATTCGGAACAGCTAGAAGCACAACCCTTCCCGAAGAAGTTCCCATTCTCGCGGATGGTCCCGGAGGTGTACCACCAAGCGATGGAGTTTATGTACGCGTGTATGAAATTTTCCGAAGAACTAACACTTTCACCGAACGAAATTGCTGCGATGGTTCGGAAGGCGGCTAATCTGCTGTTGACGCGCAGCTTCAGCGGTTGCTTGTCGGCTGTGTTTCGTAGTCCCAGTTTGGCGCTGATGCAAGTCATTCAGATCATCATAGACACGCAGTATCTGGAGAAGGCCGGCCCGTTCCTCGATTCGTTCGTGTGCAAAATGACGGGCACGGTACAGAGCGTCACACAGACACCGTCCGCCATGTTTCACGTTGCACGCTCGGAAGCGGAACAGCAGGTATCGACCAAGCTGTGCTGTAAGTTGGACGAATTTTTCGAAGAGCTCGAAAACTACGACTGGATGTTGCCGGAATCGTACGGTCACGCATCACCGTTCGTGACGGACATGGTAGCCTTCCTGCAAAGCACATTCCAGAGCTTCTCCTACATCCTGCCCGGGGTGGCACAAGCCGCCTGTAAGAAGGCGTGCGAACACATCGCCACCACCATCTCGAAGCTGATTCTTTCGGAAGACATTCGACAAATTTCGGGCGGTGCGCTCGATCAGATCAATCTCGATTTGATGCAGTTTGAGCTGTTTGCTTCGTCCGATCCGGTGCCTGGATTGCGCGACGGTGATCTGTCGAAGTATTTTGCGGAAATTCGTCAACTGCTTGATTTGTTGATTTCCGAGGATTGGAGCGCTTATTTGCATGATTTCGGCAAGGACGAGAATCGGTACTCGCTGGTACATCCGTCGACGATCATTGTGGTGTTGGAAAAGTTGCGCGAAGCGGATAAGAAGTCGATGCTGTCGCTGATGAAGTCTAAATCGGAACGGGACAAGAAGAAGCTGTTGGAGACGGTTTTGCGACAGCTGAAGCAATTGGCCGAAAGGCAGAATTAAAGGTAGAGGACACGTAAAGCAAACAAATAAATGCCTTTTGCCGGTGCCGGAGGAATCAAGAGGAATGTTGCTAAGGATAGAAGTTAAAAGAACTGGATTACTAACGTTTACTGCGATACTAATGAACTAATTATATGAACAAAGCGTGAACATACTCCGATTCATACACGTATGTGAATAAAAAGTTAAATTATTTAATCCTAAAACAGTGAAGTTTAATTGCAAACCTTCGTAAATTCGTGTCAATGATTTTTCTGTATGCTTTATTTCCCTTTGGAGTTCATAGTTTTGCAGTCTTTCCATAGATCTCCGGTAGGATTTAGCACAATAACGCGATATTGGCCATCTTCATTGCTCATCCTTAGCTAGACATTCTAGCCCATCTGCGAAGCTTGTTCGAACCGAAAAAATCTACACTCCATTCAGGAACACAACGTATTGAAACGTGAGAACACAACTCAGAACACCGGTAATGTGTTCCGTTTTATTTCGATTTATCGCTTTTCCATTGACAGAAAAACACTCCAGCAAAAAAAAAAGGGAAAAAGGATTTCGCTATTTCTTCCACAATTTTCCAGCTGTCGTGTGTGGATCCGATCGCATCGGAAGCGCAAAGAAAACGTCCGATTTACATCAGGACATCCGACACAGCCCTACTACACACCGCCGCCAGCCGTTGTTGTCTCCTTGCAACTATCTGGCTCGATCGAGTTCTTCCTTCCATTCTTGCGTTCCCGCTGCTGCCGATCGGACGCTTTCTTCGTAAGCTTATGGCGCCGCTCCTTCGCTTCATCCTCCACCACAGCTCCGGTCGATGCCGACGCAGACACATTGTCCGACGGACGGTCGGAATCGCTTCGGCCACGGTCGTCCTCACTTTTGCCCGTACCACCGGACACTATCCGCTTGCGGGGTTGATAGATTTCGATCGACGGACGATCTTTATTCCGAATTTTGCGTGCCTCACGCATTTCGCGCTGCTTTTCGGACAGTTTAGACTTCGGCGCCGGTGTCGCACCGTCCGGCGAGGGAGACTTTTTGCCATTGTCCGTTGGCGGCCGCTTTTCGATGGTAATCTTCGCCATCTTTTCAGTCAGAATTTGATCGACGGGTATGTTCGTCGCCGTCGATGCGTGACCAGCCAGCAGGATGGTCGTTTTCTCCTTCGGTATGAACGGTGGTACGTTGGCGGTGAGTATGCTTTTCTTCACTTCCGTCACCTTATCGGTGGCCGGCGGACAACCGTTCTTGGCGGTGGCGTCGGGCTCGTTCCGGGTGTCCTGCTCGGCGAACCGCGTTTCCGCACGGGCACGCGTTTCTTTGCGTCGCTCGCTGTACTTCTTCACTTCCTTCTTGGTGGGGCCATCGTTTGACGACGTACCCGACGGGTTGGCTTTGGACGTTGATGGTTGCTGCTCACTGTGGTTGCCTGCTGCCGGTGGTTTATCCTTCTTCGACTTTTCATTCCGCTCGCCTTTCTGTTGTTGTTGTTGTTGTTGCTGGTGTTGGTTTTGTTCTCGGGACCGGGGCTCATCCTTGCCCTGCTTTTCTTTCCCCTTTTTGCCACCCTTGTCACGATCTTGCTTCCGGCCGCCGGCATTTTTATCGCCACCATCCACTTTTCCACCTTCCGGT
This sequence comes from Anopheles maculatus, assembly GCA_002091835.1. NCBI lineage: Eukaryota > Metazoa > Arthropoda > Insecta > Diptera > Culicidae > Anopheles > Anopheles maculatus. Next base: position 23,797 of record KZ061595.1, on the reverse strand, counting down.
GGCGCTTTCGTATCCTCTCCCTTCTTATCGCGATTTCGTTCCTTGTCCTTCTTGCTTTTCGACTTTTTATCCTTATCGTCCTTGAATTTTCCTCCATCCGCACCACCACCACCACCATTACCCCCTTTGGCGGAGAAGGTTCCCATCGATTTGGATGCATTTTGGGCCGGATTTAAACGTGGCAACACGACTCGCTCCACGACATCGGTATTCACCTCCTCGCGGATAGCGTCCGGTATTGATCTTGCTATCTGCGTCTTCCGCATGTGCCGTTCCTCGTCGCGCATTCGACGTTTCTCCTCCTGCTTGCGACGCTTTTCGTCCCGCTTCTCCTGTTTCCGTTGTGCGATGAACTCCAGCAAAGGTGTTGTCGTAGTTTTCTCCTCTGAAAGGTACATGAAACGATGCATGTATAACGATAATCAGAAACCGACCGTTACCACCACACTTACCTTGTTCTATCTTAAAGCTGAACTCTTGCGTTCCCCGCCCGTGTAGGGCTTCCTGCTCTTCCGCTTCCAACGCTTCCTTAAACGCCAGGAAATGGGTATCGGTTTCGATCGTATTACATTTCGGATCCTTCTTGCGAGATCGAGCTTTCGTCGGCTTCTGAAACGGCGCGTACTCCACTACAGCCTGATGTTCCATGCCCTTGTTGTCGACGAACGTGTAACCATCGTAACTGTCGGTAAACCGGAAGATATCTTCCGGATTGGTAAAGTTAATGTACGCCCGGCAGGATGCATTTTGTCCCAGGGTCCAATCGGGCCCAACAAAGTAAAACTCGTCGTTGTTCGGCATCTTGCCGTCCGTCGATATTTGCTCACAAAACACCGCCTCCGTCATTGTCGGTGGCAGCCGGCGAATTACCACCCGGGTCATGGGTGGTGCAGCATCCTTCTTGTTCTTTTTGTTGCGCTTATTCGAACCGCCAGACTTGCCGCCGCCGCCACCCCCACCACCACCACCACCACCACCTCCGCCCTTATCCTTCTTGTCCTTGCGTGACTGTTTGTCCGGTTTGTCGCGACCTCCACCGCCGGATACGGTGGCGCGTGTGGCGGTGGACTTGGGTTTATCCATTTGTCCGGCCGCGGCACTACACTCGCGGCCGATGACCGCCAGGGCTGTTACGATATCCGTGAACCGTACCAGCCGAGAAATCGGTTTGTTGCTTTCAGTTTTTCCCGCACACGTATTCGCATCGAGGCTTTTGAGGCTGCGAAAGGCAAATCGACGACGATGCTTTTTGTTATTGTTGTCTGACAGCGCGCAAATGTCAATACCTGTCAAGCTGGCACCTGTCAACTGGGTGTGCGTTGCGCGAGCAAAACATTGCGTGCTCGTGTAATTTGTTTTTCCACCTTCTTGATCAAAGCCGGTATTTTCAGTAAAGGTGCATTAACTTTACGATGGCTCACATACTTCGGTTCGCTAGCCACCGGTCGTTGGGTGGATCTTTTATGCAACCGATTCGAATCGGTTTCTACAGCAGATTCAGTTCAGAAAGCGCTCCAACATCACCCACAGCTGTAGCTTCCGATGGTCAGACACAGGTTGAAAGTAGCCAAAAAGTTGGTGGATTTGCAAAAGCTTACCAAAAACACAGTGAATCACTCAGTACGGAACGGTCCAACGAACCACCAAAGACGTTCGCTGCATTGTTGAGGAATTCAAAGTTTGTTGATGTGAGTAAAAGTGGTCTTTATTGTTCAACAAATGGTCATCTCATTTGCGTCCCATTTTCTTTACAGCTCGGTGACCCGGAAGGAAAGATAGTAACTGGGAAAATATTCCATATTGTAGAAAACGACCTTTACATTGATTTTGGGTGGAAGTTTCATTGCGTTTGCACACGGCCCACAAAGAATGGCGAGTAAGAGCCCAGCAGCTCGGAAGTTCGATTTCCTCTTTTTTCATTCGCGTTTCGTTTCGTTTCCGCAGAGATTACGTGAGAGGTGCACGGGTACGGCTACGGGTCAAGGATCTCGAACTGTCCACACGCTTTCTGGGATCAAACAAAGATCTTACCTTGCTGGAAGCCGACTGCCAGCTGCTAGGTCTAATATCGTCTCCCGCTACTCGAGCACAGCAATCGCGGGGCGCAGAAATCCCGCCCAAGTAGTCGGTCAAACAGTGACCAGTAACAGTAAAGTACATAAGCTGTAGAAAATATTACGATCCACAACCAATCTCCCCCACGACTGTATTTGCATTTCAAGATGACGTCCGTTACATTTTGCTTTTCCGCATCATAAATTCCATCACCGCATTCAGCGACTCTTCCGTTTGATAGCGATCCATTAGTGCTTCCGTTTCGCGATCATTTGCTTCGTGTAGATTCGCGCGCTGAAAACGATTGATCAGCATCTTGCCAGCCTTGATCGATCCGATCGGCAGTCTTCCGTACTCCAGTATCTGAGGCCACAGTTTGCTTTCGATTTCGTCCCGTTTCAACACTGTCCCGACAACGTTAAACTGCAGCGCTTCCTGTGCAGACATCCGATGGTTTAGCAGAAGCATTTCCGACGCCTTGCTACGGCCCATCAGCAACGGGAATGTGTACGACGAGCATCCTTCCGCACAAAGGCCCAGCTTCGTAAACGGGGTGTAGAAGTAAGCCGTGTCAACCATATACACCACATCACACAAAAGAGCGGTGGTAGCCGCAATGCCAATTGCAGGTCCGTTGATAATGGCAATTAGCAGCTTATCGAACGAAATGAATGCGCGGACCATATCCCGCAAAATTGCGTTTCCGCGGGCAAGCTTTTCTTCGACCGATCCTTCGTCCGCTACCGCCGATACCATGTCGTTGCCGGAGCTGTAGTAATCACCGGTACCGGTTATTACCACCACATTAACGCCATCGTCCTTGTTTGCGGAGTTTAGCGTCTCAGCCAGGTCTTGGTACGCTTGCTTGTTGAGTGCATTCTTTTTACGCGGATTGTTGATTGTCACACGAAGAACGGTTCCGAAACGTTCCAGCTTCAGGTGTGCCGGTTGCGTTGCACTGGCCATTTTCACTTGTGTTGCGTGAGCAGCTCTTTTGCGATTGTTCACGATCTGCGGTGTTGTCCTACTGGGGAAGTAAAAACACAACTCACGCTGATAATTTCGAAGCAACGATAACGACCTGTTGACTTTATGAGGGAGCTGGGGTTGGACTGCGATGGGCAAGGGTCAACAACGTTTGTTTTGCAGAAAGAGCTGAACTGGAAACATATGCTGGACCGCTTCTGGAAAGATAAATGAAACGGTATACTGAAGAAGTGCTTAAAATTTGGAATATTTATGTTGCCAGCAAAGTAAAAAACAAGGAATAAAAAAAAACCCGAGCAAATTATGCAAATTAGTTATTCGATACCTGGCACAGGTATGTTGAACCGGTTGGATTTGTAATATAGGGATTCAGAACAGTTTTGTTTTAATGTTTTTTTCAACAATTTTAATAACAGAGTTATAAAGAAAAATATTTTAAAAACCACCTTTTTTAACGCATTTTGTCCTGCCCGCACGACCACGTTGATTTTACTTGATCGTAGTCGACGAAACGAACCGTTTACGCGTTGCTCGACTGTGTTCTCGACGAACGTTCGCCGAAATTGACATTAGTTCACCGTTTGACAGCAGGCGGTTCATCGATTTTACATACTCTTTCACATCCGGTACGACGTCGGCTCGTCGAAGAGCGAGGAAAAGCAGATTTTTTCCACTACCCGTAGATTGAAACCCGTTCGCAACCAGCCAGCACTCGAGACGGCCCCACCGGGGTTGTGGAAACTGTTCCGGAATACCGTGTTCCATCTACCCGGCGATTCCTCGGTTCCGGGCTAGATCCGGTGGCAGTTCGTGCAATCGTGCTAATGTGTGTGTATAGGGGGGAAAAAAGGAAGCCGACATCAGCTTTTCGTGCACAACCAAGAAGTAGCAAGCGAGCGAGTGTGTGAAGTAGAAAAAGTAAGAAGAAAAGAAGTGCGCCACCCCATTTTTGCTCGACTTCGACGGTGTTCGACGGTGAATCTGGCCAGCACGGGGACCGTGCCGATGTGCCGGTGCGTGCGACTGCGTGTGTGTGTGTGTGAAAAGCCAAAAACGGGGTAGAAAAAGAACATGGGAGCCTACTTTTCTGCGTTCGACCTTTACGCCGACGTTGCCTACTGGCACAGGTATGTTGAACCGGTTGGATTTGTAATATAGGGATTCAGAACAGTTTTGTTTTAATGTTTTTTTCAACAATTTTAATAACAGAGTTATAAAGAAAAATATTTTAAAAACATCTTTTTTTTTAACGCATTTTGTCCTGCCCGCGCGACCACGTTGATTTTACTTGATCGTAGTCGACGAAACGAACCGTTTACGCGTTGCTCGACTGTGTTCTCGACGAACGTTCGCCGAAATTGACATTAGTTCACCGTTTGACAGCAGGCGGTTCATCGATTTTACATACTCTTTCACATCCGGTACGACGTCGGCTCGTCGAAGAGCGAGGAAAAGCAGATTTTTTCCACTACCCGTAGATTGAAACCCGTTCGCAACCAGCCAGCACTCGAGACGGCCCCACCGGGGTTGTGGAAACTGTTCCGGAATACCGTGTTCCATCTACCCGGCGATTCCTCGGTTCCGGGCTAGATCCGGTGGCAGTTCGTGCAATCGTGCTAATGTGTGTGTATAGGGGGGAAAAAAGGAAGCCGACATCAGCTTTTCGTGCACAACCAAGAAGTAGCAAGCGAGCGAGTGTGTGAAGTAGAAAAAGTAAGAAGAAAAGAAGTGCGCCACCCCATTTTTGCTCGACCACAGCCAGCAAGCAACCACGAAAAGGCAGAATTGGTTTCCCATTTTCTATCCTAAGCAACCCGTGGAATCATGCAATATGTGTGCGTGTATGTGTGTGCGTAGTTTTTTTTCAATCTCAAGTAGAGGTAGTGAGTGGGGTGAATAAGTTCAGTGTATTGCTTTGCAAATTTCTCTATTTTCTCCACTTTTTCTTACATCTGAAGAAATTGGCAAGTTTTTTCTTATTCTTTACGCATACTTCTTGGATGAGGAGAGGAAAATATTGTCATGGCATTCGCTAAAATAGCAAATTTACGCATATCTAATGTCCATGTGCGCCCAATGTTTCTCAGCACGAATCAGATTGATTCTCGCCGGATGTTCACCGGCGGACTCCCCGCAACTATCGTCTCCCTGTGCCAGTTGGCCAGCCGTAATCCACACACTAAAAGAAGCTAGGGATTCACTCACTCACGTTTGAAATCTGTTTCTCTCCACAGGTTGGTGGTGTATGGTGGACTTAAGCATCCCCGTCTCTAGTGGAAATATTTTCCAATCGCAGTAATCCGATTGATACATGGTGGTGGTGTACGGAAAGATAGCATAACGAAACGAACGGAGACAGCGGCAAGATCTTCGGTTTGAAAACAGATAAAAAGTGCCGAAGCACTTCTATTGACAAGCGGCGTGGAAGCGGACGAATCCATCCAACTAAACGGTGTGAAAAATTCGGCCAATTGCCATCATCTGCACTGTGTGTGTGTGTGTACGCAGGGTGGAGACGAGTGACGTTATTTTTGTTGGCGTATTATCCGTTGTGTTTTATCCTTCCTTTTTCGGGAAAATTCCGGAAGGAAGGAGGTGTGGTGTGTACGTGTGTCCCATAAAATCTTTCGCATATGGTGTAAGAAGCATCACTGTTCCGTTTGGATAAATTGTGCGCATATGTGTATGTGTGTGTGTTGCGTACGTGTTACAATAGTGTGAAGTGTGCAGTGAAGGAAAAGAATAAGAAGAAGCTGCCAGCACTTTTTTTTTCCTCCAGAGCTCTCGTGTTCGACGTAACCACAGCGTAACCTCTATCCAAACGGAACAGGGAAAAAATTTGCGAGGAAAATTGGGTTTCGCTATTCAAAACCACATACCCACACACATACTTCTCCTCCCCCAAACACGTTAACCCTTGAAGTGGACGGTGGAATAATACGATAGTCCGTTGTCTCTCGTACTGCCAACCATCAACAGAGTAGTGCGTCCGTGCTGATTGATACATTTCATACGCAATAGGCAGATAGTGGAAGATCGGCGCAAACAGCCGGGTACAGTAATCAGGAGCCTTGAAGCACATTTCTGCAGCCGTACGCCCGGCGTAAAAAGGGTCAGTGTGTAGTGTGTGCTGAAGTGAAGTGTCAAGTATATATGGTTGTGGCTACTTCGATTTGCAAAAAAACCCTCTCGCAAGTGAGAAAAACATCATCCCGGGCAACGTTTGCGGTGGTGACGAATGTCTTCGTCATCGTTTACAGCTCAGCGTTCTAACCCTCGCCATCGCCATCATCAACATCACCAGCAGCAGTGCCCTGCATCGGCCGTGCGGACGGCGGATGTACTGTTTCCTACGTCTCCATGCGATGGAGCAGCAGCTTGAAACGGTAAGTTGTCAGCCGGCAGAATTGTGTGGTTATGTTTTTGTAGGTCCTAAGTAGCGAGACTGCAGAGAGAGAGAGAAGACGGTGTCAAATGATCGAAGGTAGAGCTCTTACGCTATGCTTGAAGTTCGTACTTGTTGGAGCATTTTTCGGTTCGCTAGTGGATAAATGTCCTTTTTTTCGTATTGCAACAAGCATCAATGGTGTTTCGATATGTGAGGTTAACATGAGTAATATTTTATAGTTTGCAACAGGAGTCATTCTTACATGCGGCCCATTTTTACTACAAGAAAACAAACTATATGATCTTATTTTTTCTATTTAATCATTTTCATTTACGCTCAGTAAAGATCCACATCCATTTGCTGTGCTAGTGTGTGCGTGTAAGCGAACGTGAAAAACCGGCTTCTCACAGAGCTCTAACCGTTCTTCTTTTGCCGGCCTGTCAGTAGATGCCTACTATGTTTTCTTTTCCTCCTCACAACATTAACCGCTCATGAATCGTGGGGAGGCCAGAATGGATGTGGATGCTGCCTGTGTCGGCCCTTTGACGGGTTTTTGGATAATTTTTTTTGCTATCCGCCAAACCGCTACAAACACACAGGCACGGTGGAGCGCACCGAACCGGAAAGCCATGAATTTCGGTGTGTTTGGGTTGAACAGTCGAACAGCAAGAAAGAAAAAAAAACACCTTCTCAATGGAATTCTGAACGTCATCATGGCGACAGCATGGTGACAATCACAGATCGGCGGAAAATGACAGCAGCAAACTGTACGGTCCGCGGCTTTCATATTGCGATGCCATGCTACTACTACTACTAATACCACCAAGACGCATTGGTTAGGGTCCCAATGTGTCACCGTTGTTCTTTGTGTAAGGCCTTGGGTGATTCCCTTTTTTGGGATCAGCTACCATTTTCGGGCAGTGCAAGGCAGACCCGGGCAGTTCATCGTTGTGTGTCAAGCCGCTCAGACACACGGCAGTGACGAAACTCTCACTGAATGCCGCACACCGATGGTACGACGACGGATGGCCGCCGTCCCGTCGTGGAACGGTTTTGTTTGCTTTCGTGATGGCGAAAACAGATGCCGCAGCCTGATGAAAACCGCAGCATTCGATCGACGTCAACCGTCTTCGGCCTTTTCCGGGGAGTCTTGGGTTATTGCATGTGCGTTTGCTGTACATTCCTCCTCAATGCGTTTTGTCAACGACAGCAGGAAACTGTGTGTGTTTGTGTATGTGTGGCGACTACGTTACACAGTGCCAGGGGGAGGTTGGGCGAAGAACAGAGGGAAAAAAGCTACAAAAAAGATTCGCTTCGGAAACGACGGAAACGATGGATTTTATGACGTCTAATATACACCGTTCATGGTTTTGCATTAGGTGCTTTGCCTCGCTCTTTTGCGCGAGTTGAGAGTGCTAAAGGCAAAAAAGAGAAACGATGTAACGAAAGAAAAAAGGGTTGATTGCTTCCTCTTATCCGTTGGTCCTCTTGTCTCCTTTTGGGAGAAGGACTTGCAGTTTAAGGCAAATTTTTAGAAATAGTTGTGGGACGCATCTCATTTGGACCATACCTACGTAACTAGAAATAAATCTTCAGATTCCTTAAAACATAATTCAAGTAAGTATATGGCTGATATGCCGTACGCAGAACTGACTATCTTGCTTCGGGTAAAAACTAAGTTACAGAGAGCTAGCAATAGCAGGCCAAGACCTCACGAGGTTGTAACGCCAAGGAAGAAGAAGAAGGTATGGCTGATATTACTACCGGTCGTCTCAAAGATAGATAGAGAGAAAGATAAACATCAAACTAACTGACATTTAACTATGATAGAGCATATGACTCGTCCATATGTCCTGTGATCCAATGACAAGTAATCTTAGACACGGTTACTTCCTCGGACAGAAAGGTAAATTGTCCTGTGAAATAATTGAATAACATCTTAAATTTAATTGGAGTTTAAATGTGCTCTTAATAAGAGTGCAATGTTTCTTGCCTTTTTGGTATGAACTAAATGAACATATCCCACGCGATTTCTTATACACCATTTATTCGCCTTAAAAAACAACAGAAATAACGTTAATTGAATTGTAATTGATTGAAGCATCATTATTTAAAATCCAAACATTATTCCGCCTCTGTGATTGTCTTTCGATGCCATTGTCTCCTGTCTCTTGTGTCCCTTGTGCGATGGCGTTGGAAGTTTTGAAGCTGATAATGTATTAACGATAATCAATTAGGTAAATTGTTCGGAGAATAAGCAATTTTGTTTGTATGCTTTGCAAAACAAGAACATCTTCTTATCTAGACAAGGATTCTTTCTACAAAAGTTCAAATCACTCACAAAGTTCAGATGATGTCTGTGTGTACACTGGAAGTGTAAAGCATGTAGAAAAAAGACCGATATTGCCAGCAGGACATCCAGCCAACAGTGTGCAACTTCGGACATCTTTGTTCGCGCGATATTGCTTACACGATATTGCAAGCAACCAAAAATATGCTAATAACAACGACACATCATCGTCGTGCGCTGCATTGCATTACACCTTCACTGTTTCTTCCTTCCCCCCTCAACCCACTCTCTCCCTCTTCGTCTGTTATCGACATGCACCTCCCACAAGGGGATGACCTCAATATACCCGTATGCCAAATATAGATAAGTGCATCAAGGGGAGGTCCGCTTTCTGTCCTTTCGATTCCACTTCCAACACTTTGGTGAGTGTGTATAAAGTGTGAAGCTTAATGACTATATATCGCTTACCTTTCAACCGCCGCATTCTATGGGATCGGGCCTTTTAGTTAGTTAGCTGTATTTTAGTAGTTGCTGTTGTTGTGGAGGCAGTAAATCTGTACCAAGCGATTGCAATAAGAAATGTTTTCCGTGCCCAGAGAAAAGCTGCCCGGTATGATGATTTCCTTATGGCAGCTCATTTCCATTTTCTACTATGCGCACGTGCAATTGAAGATTTAAAGCATTTATTGTAAGCCAAGAAACGAAGAAAAATTTGAACGCAGTTGATTCCTTGTGCAGGTAATGGTTTGGTAAACACGATTCCAAGCTAGTATAACAATCGTTTAATTAACATTTTGTTGTTATGCAACGCAATCTGAGTGTCACTCTTGCTTAGAAATTGTGGCCTTAAATAGTCAAAATATATTGCTGTTCTATTCTTCTATCAAACCAAGCTAGTATAACAATCGTTTAATTAACATTTTGTTGTTATGCAACGCAATCTGAGTGTCACTCTTGCTTAGAAATTGTGGCCTTAAATAGTCAAAATATATTGCTGTTCTATTCTTCTATCAAACTGAAGGTTAATCGAAGCGTTTTATAGTTGCCTTTTCTTTAACTAAAAATAAATAAAATAATAACTAAATTGTTTATAGCTTAAAAATGAAATAATTTAAAAACAAAACGAAAAGATATGTTGACGCATAGCTTGATAACGCGTACGGTACGCGAAAGAAATGTGTAAGCGAGCAACAATGCCAGCACTGGAACGTGCCTGCGAATGTATGACATTCTGCACCATCCGCTGAACATCCATCATACGTGCGTAACTTTGTATGCGGCCGGACAGGCGCAAGTTATCACATTTTAATCGACCCGCAACACACCGGGAGCGCACCCGCAGGTGAGCACAAGCGTAAGACTTTGAAGAGCAGACGGGAAACTGTTATAAGCTCATCAGTGAGTTTATGCGCGTACTGGCGCGAGTCGGTTACATTTAATAATTTTATTGATATCCCGATGGTGCGTGGTGCATACAGAAACAGTGACGTGATGCTCTAAACTGTTCCACAGGTACACTGCATCAAAAATGGTGAAATAATAAGATATTATTAAGAGAATAGATTTTTTCGCGTTGCAAAATTAGATGAACAATGCTAAAAAAGGTATAAAGGCAACAAGAAAAATACAGAAATAGCTGGTAGCTAAATAAAAAAATAGACAATAATAAAAGGCAAAGATACGAAAACAAAGTAAAAAATATGTTAATTTGAGAATATAAGGAAAGGAAAGGAGCGACCCGGTGGTGATGCGACAGCGGCACCTGTCTTCACACGGCAGGACCGGGGTTCAAGTCTCATCTGGGCCGTTCCCCCATAGTGAGGATTGACTAACCAACTATGCGGTATCAATTAGTCTAGTAAGCCAGAAATGGCAGGCATGATCTTAAGAGGTCGTTAGGCCAAGAAAGAAGAAGAAGATATGGTTGATATGCCGTACGCAGCACTGACTATCCTGCTACGGGTAAAAACTAAGTCACAGAGAGCTAGCAATAGCAGACCAAGACCTCACGAGGTTGTAATGCTAATGCCAAGGAAGAAGAAGATGGCTGATGTTACTACCGGTCGTCTCAAAGATAGAGAGAAAGATAAACATCAAACTAACTGACATTTAACTATGATAGAGCATATGACTCGTCCATATGTCCTGTGATCCAATGACAAGTAATCTTAGACACGGTTACTTCCTCGGACAGAAAGGTAAATTGTCCTGTGAAATAATTGAATAACATCTTAAATTTAATTGGAGTTTAAATGTGCTCTTAATAAGAGTGCAATGTTTCTTGCCTTTTTGGTATGAACTAAATGAACATATCCCACGCGATTTCTTATACACCATTTATTCGCCTTAAAAAACAACAGAAATAACGTTAATTGAATTGTAATTGATTGAAGCATCATTATTTAAAATCCAAACATTATTCCGCCTCTGTGATTGTCTTTCGATGCCATTGTCTCCTGTCTCTTGTGTCCCTTGTGCGATGGCGTTGGAAGTTTTGAAGCTGATAATGTATTAACGATAATCAATTAGGTAAATTGTTCGGAGAATAAGCAATTTTGTTTGTATGCTTTGCAAAACAAGAACATCTTCTTATCTAGACAAGGATTCTTTCTACAAAAGTTCAAATCACTCACAAAGTTCAGATGATGTCTGTGTGTACACTGGAAGTGTAAAGCATGTAGAAAAAAGACCGATATTGCCAGCAGGACATCCAGCCAACAGTGTGCAACTTCGGACATCTTTGTTCGCGCGATATTGCTTACACGATATTGCAAGCAACCAAAAATATGCTAATAACAACGACACATCATCGTCGTGCGCTGCATTGCATTACACCTTCACTGTTTCTTCCTTCCCCCCCAACCCACCCTCCCCCTCTTCGTCTGTTATCGACATGCACCTCCCACAAGGGGATGACCTCAATATACCCGTATGCCAAATATAGATAAGTGCATCAAGGGGAGGTCCGCTTTCTGTCCTTTCGATTCCCTTCCAACACTTTGGTGAGTGTGTATAAAGTGTGAAGCTTAATGACTATATATCGCTTACCTTTCAACCGCCGCATTCTATGGGATCGGGCCTTTTAGTTAGTTAGCTGTATTTTAGTAGTTGCTGTTGTTGTGGAGGCAGTAAATCTGTACCAAGCGATTGCAATAAGAAATGTTTTCCGTGCCCAGAGAAAAGCTGCCCGGTATGATGATTTCCTTATGGCAGCTCATTTCCATTTTCTACTATGCGCACGTGCAATTGAAGATTTAAAGCATTTATTGTAAGCCAAGAAACGAAGAAAAATTTGAACGCAGTTGATTCCTTGTGCAGGTAATGGTTTGGTAAACACGATTCCAAGCTAGTATAACAATCGTTTAATTAACATTTTGTTGTTATGCAACGCAATCTGAGTGTCACTCTTGCTTAGAAATTGTGGCCTTAAATAGTCAAAATATATTGCTGTTCTATTCTTCTATCAAACATTTATAACACTTGCACCGAAAAACAAGCAAATCGAAAAGTTCAACTACTTAATAAACAACACAAATACTACAACCACAGAAAGCACAGAACAATCATAGTTTTAATTGTAAGTTTCGTTGTCATTGTGCTTGTTTTTCGATGTTTTCTGTGTTTGGTGTCAGGCAGGATTGAGAAACAAAACGATGTGCCGAAGCTGAGATAATTTGCTAACCAAACTGATATTATAAAACAGTGTGCCGTAGTAGAAGCTTACCTTGTTTCGTTTTTTTTCCATCTTACCAGTTGTTCTTCATGTAATTCTGTGTGTGTGTGTGTAATGTAATTTTGTATTCTTTTCTTTTCTTTCCTTCCAACAACTGTTTCTCTCTTTTTCTCTTTATCTTTCTATCTGTCTGTTGCCGTGCGATTTGCCAAAATAGTGTTGATGCAAGCAAACTAGAGCTCCCCCTTGTGTTATTTTATTTCCTAGCTACCACCAGCTTGTGTCATTAGAGTGAGGTGCGATCACTTGTTCTACACCATCACTACTATTACTACTACTACTGCTACTACTACTGCTAGTACTACTACTGCTACTCTGTGCATGCTTACCAAAGTTATCTGCATCCGCGCGCGCGTATCTTGTATTGATGATGGAATATTTCGATGGTTTTATTTATTTCGTTTATTCGACACAGCCGATGCAGTTGCTGATCATTTTGTAATGTGTAGCGCCACACAGAGCGCACACACACACACCCTGTAAGCAGTGATTGGTCGGCAGGAGTGTTAAAAGATAGCGATTGTGTTTTTGCGTTTGAATGTGTTTCAATGGTCAATACACGTGTGAACCGGCAGTGACGGGATAACGAATGAGTGGGAATGAAACGAATGTTCAAGGAGGAGCATTACTATATATTAGTACAGCAAGCACGAAAAGTTGATGATGCCCCCGGCATCTAGACCACGCAAACCCGCACGGTCCATGTAGGAGCGGACCGTGAAAGAACAGAACACACTATCGCTCCAAGTGATCGGAGACCGGCTTTCGGGACCGGTACACTACCATCCACGGAAAGGTATCGGGAAGATGAACATTCGCTGGAATCCGTCACCAACGGAACGTAACACCGCCACCAACAACAGCCATCGTCATCGTCGCGATCGTCGTGTCGATCGCCGTTCTCGCCGTGGTCGGGAAGGGTGCGGAATCGGAGCGGCAGCAGCAGCAGCAGCCCGCACACAACAGTCACCGAACCATCATCCCCGGGACGGATGATGAAGCGTACCGAGGACGATACGCGCGACGGTAGCAGCTATCAGTTTCTAGACCTCACCGATGCCGGCCAGAATGAGGCGTCTGCAGTGATGGGAATTTTATACCCTGCTTCGTCCGATGCTACTTCCACTGTGCAAGAGCCGTCAGCCTCCTGTCAGCAAAATTCTGCACGCAATCAACCACACGCCGTCGCGTATGGTCCTCCGATGCCACGACCGAAGGTGGACGAAGTTGAACAGCAGTCGAAGTACGAGAAAGATCACTTCCGTGCGGTGCTGCCTACTATGTTTTCACAGCCTCCTCACAAGCTGAACGGGCTAAATCCTAATGCGCGCGCGTTCGACCCCGTTCCGGTGGTGTTTTTGCCCAGACCGGCGGTGGCCCTTGCTGGCTCGAAGGCTCGTTCGTTCGGCAAAGAACACCCGACCGAGCTGGAGCACGTGTCGGTAATAGCGTCGGCACCATCCGCGGGACCCGGTGGCGGAATGATGATCGTTCCCGTGCGCAAACAGTCACTAGTTGCTACACCGACTCACCCATTGCCGCTTCTAGCACAAACAGCACCACCGGTGTCCACAGTTTCGGCCGCTGGGAATGTGGCGATTGTTGCCCGATCTTCGACGCTACTGACTGCTGCAGGCGGCGGAGGTCTGCTCCGTACTACTGCATCATCGATCGTCTCAGCGTCAACATCAGCACCACCGCTGCCGAATTTCGGTAAGCGTTGTTGCTTAAACCCAAAAGACCAAATATCCGATCGAATAATATAACTTTGCTGTTACTTATTTTTAATATGATTAATTTGGCGATTGCTCTTTTTATTTGTATTAAGATTATCAGTTTTTGTTGTTGTTGTAACGAATATTTACGCCTGGCTTCTTATTAATAATTTAAGCTTATTCAATTCTTTGCACATTTACAAAGAAATCTAATCGTTTTTGTTTGCTCTACGCACAATTAATAAAGCAAAACACATACACACATCACGCACATACAAATATAGCTTATTAAAGTTCAGTTCAACGGCACCTGCTTGTTGCATTTATTGCTCGTATTGTTGTTTTCTAAATTCTCTTTTGCATGATCTGTTGTTTGAAAAATGCTTGTACTTATACGACTGAAATGTTTTGCTAAATTATGATTGTCTGTTTCGCTAGAACTAAGTAAGACTGAAGCTCGTCCCTTTTTTCTTTTATTTATTATCAACCAAATTATACTATTGGCATCCGGTTTGTTTAAGAGGTTTAGGTAGAAAAAATCTATCAAAATTGTATGTTATTTTGTTCCTCACACTGTTTTCTCTAGTGGATGATGGACAAAAACATAATATGAACAATAAAATATTCGTCGGGATGTACATGTAAAAGAAACAAGATAAAATTAAAAAAGAAAAAAAAAGCTGGCCTAGGTTTATACTACTTACCCCCGTATGTTTA
>KZ061594.1:564415-584442 GCA_002091835.1 Anopheles maculatus | reverse complement strand
AAAAAAAACGTTGGGTGTGAGCTAATGGTCTGTTTAGTGTTTAGTGAAACATTTATTTTAAACGATTTATTTTTCCCATCAACCATCTGTGACACATCGAAATGAAAGAGAACGAACAAGATGTCAACCGCACAGAAAAAAAATCTAAACCAATAAACAATAGAGTAGCGAAAATACACAAGGGAAAACAAAACTACCAGTGGGTCTAAAATGGTGTGTGTTTATACGCAAAAAAAAGATGGAAAAGTTCACAAAAACGGTTCACACACCCTGAGTATAATACGCATAAATACACAAACGCACAAAAAAGAAAGAAAAACGACAAAACGCACTCAGAGATACAAACAGACACACAATGAACCAATCAAGACACTGCACTATAAACATGAGATAATGAGAAAAGGCTAACACAGAAAGAAACCGCATCGTGAGCAGATAGGTGGCAACTAGGACTGGCTAAAGAAAGAGATTGGGCAAGAAAGCAAAACCCAACGACGGCACACAATCGAGTAGGGACAAACCAACACAAGGGGCTGTTTGAATTATTCTTCCCTATAAAACACTCACACCCACACGAAACGAACTCGGGCGACCTTTTTCTCGTTCAATAGTTTTACGTAAACAACGGTACAGTTTGTTTGTTTTATTAATATTACAATGAAATTACTAACGTTTTTTGTTGTTTAGAGAAGCACAAATTAATAATAGAAAACCACCAAGGGTTTGTATTGTATGTGAGATGTGTTTTTTTTTTCACTGTTCGAACTAATTTACTTTCAATTCTTATCGGTCGTGGAACGTCTATCGGATACATACAAACACACACGCACACAATGGGGGGGGTGGGGTGGGGGTGAGAAACAAAAACTTGGTCTACAAAGGCCAGAAGATCATTACATCGAAAGCGCATTACGAGAAAGATCTCCTTGAGAGATCGATAGAGAGACAGAAGGAGGCAAAATTAGTTCTAGGGATACAAGAAAGCCACAAAATGGGCACCATCGAGACGTATCTAGGTCTTGTGTGTGTGTGTATATGTGTGTGAGTGTGGTTTTGATGCTGAAATCATGTCCAGAGCTAGCAAAAACGAAAGACCAAAGGAAGGAAATTTCGTCACTATCCTACTCGTAGGTCTTTTATTTTATATTAATTTAAACATGTATTTGATAAGGATTGGATAGGATACCGTAGGATAAGAAAAAGCGGTTGGTTTTGTTTGTATTTTTCTTTGTTTTTCATTTGTTTTTTGCTGTTTTTCGTTTGTGAGTGTAGGACGTAGCATACGCGCAAAATGTATATCAATGCAAGAGAATGGTTGGATAAAAATTAAAATTTACGTTCAAAAAGCGGATAAACAGTTTAAAAATTCTAACAAATGTTGTTTTTTTCCATCATGTTTTCACGCAAATTCTTTTATAGGATAGAAAAACGAACAAAAGAAAAATTACACACTCACACCAATTACGGTCATTTTGCAACGATCTTTCACACGAGGAAAAGTGAGATTTAAAAAACCAAAAACACGATTGTCACTACAAACAGGGGAAGTGTTTGGAGGGAGTGGTGAACGGTGACGAAAAAAGGGAGCAAAAAGGGAAGAGAAAAAGTAACAAGGGGATAACGAGCATTGATAGGACGATGAAAAAATAAAATAAAAAATACAAAACTAAAAACAGAAACACGAAAGTGAAAGAAGGAAATATGGAAAAAAGAAACGGAAATGGGTGCATAGTCAAGAACACAACATAAAACATGTTTAATGGAGCAGAAAACAAAGGAAGAAAGGGAGGTAGAATATATCAATTTGATAAAAATAGTATAGCATACGAATTATACTTTTCTCGGTTGGTTTAATGCTACAACTACACTAACGTAAACTACAAAGCAATCAAACCAAGACACGTATCTGTGATTGACGTAGATGCTGGATGCACTCTATGTGTGTGTGGTTTTATCTGTGTTTTGTGTGTGTGTGTTGTATTAGTGTGTTTGTGGGGGTGCGTGTGTTGTGGCCGGTTCATCGCATCATCTTACGCAACTTGTGAAACAAAGTGTGCAAAACACAAGCAAAATTTTTACAGAAAAGAGTGTATGTGTGTAAAAAAAGGTAGCCTATTTCAGTGGTTGTTAGTGTGGTCTGTAAGGTAGAAAAAAAAAGAAGAAGAGAAAGTAAAGAAGTGAAATAAATAAAATGTGAAACAATAAAAAAGTAGAAGCAAAGAAATGAAAGTGTTAGTAAACAAAAAAAAAAAAAACAAATAATGATGAAACAGATGAGATAGTATGCGAGTGTGATTGTTTTGTTTGATGCGTTTTGCTTGATGATTTCGCTACGAATTGGTTAGTGATGTGGGTTTGTTTTCTTTCTGTTGTTTAGTTTTGTGGTTGTTTCTGTTTTCTTCTTTTCGATGATGAGTGAGCGGGTTAGTTAGTTGTTATTAATAATCACAGTAACAGTTATGGAAAAATATGAAGAAAAAACAAAAAAATGCTTACAAAACTAGTTCACTAAGTACTACGAAAGCAAATAGCAGTGCAATTCTTACCTCCTATGCTCGCAACATCAGCCGAAGCGCTTATATTATGTATAATAGGTACGATTATATGATATCATTGCTTAAATATGTTGTTTTGTTTTGGTTGGAAAGAAATTTTCTTTTGTATAATTTGATATATCAATACGTAGAAGGAGAGAAGTAGAGAAAATAGATAAACATACATATATATATTTTGGCCGGGTAAGATAATAACAACTGAAAACTGTCAAATACATAGAAATGGTATATATTTATAGTCTAGGTATAATTAAAAATCTTATCAAATAAGATGAAGAGAAAGTGATGAAAGGACTTTCCCCGTATTGTTTTGGTTTTTGCTGTGTGTGGTGAAGGAAATGGTCCCGACACGCTAGTGAAGGATGAGTTTGTTTTTTTTTGCTCGAGTAACAGTGACCAAAGGTGATGAGTGAATTGGCTGCCGGTTTTTTTTTGTTGCATAAATGATATTTCAACTGTTTTCATTCCATTGCTTACTAACAACACACCGCGCAAAGGGAGGATACCAATTGATGTTCAATCAAGCCATTGCTTTACACAACCGATATATGATAACACGCACACACAGAAAAACGAAATGATGAAGTAGAGCAAGAGAATGCAGAAGAATGCACACGCACAGAAGGGGGATAAGAATGGGGGTTTTGTACCTTTCTGGTACTTCAGTTGTGCGTGGAGTATAAACAATCGAGCGGGTAGTATAAACGGGTGTAGAATACAACTAAACGTGACTATTGGTTTTTTGTTTTGTTTCGACCAGAATATGATCACAAGTCCGCACAAATCGCAAATACACTGAAATAGAAAGAAAAAAACCGTACGCGGGCGCTACACAAGCATAACGAACATAACCATCCATCCGCCATCAGCAGAACTCTCCCATTCCTATTAATAAAGCAACAGTTCTATTATATATAGATATATGAATAAATAATTATGGTTTGTGTGTTTGTGTGCATGTTTTTTTCATTTCGCTGTATTATAGGCGGACAGCAAAGCCCCATAGAGAAAGACAGAGCAAAAGAGATAGAGAAGGAAGGTATGAAATAATGAGAAAAAAAAACAGAAAGAGAGCGAAAACCGATAAATTTGTTATAGCTTGTAAGATTTTAAATTTACTTCCATGAGTTTTAGGAAAATTTAAGAAAAAAGACGAAAATCAATTGAGTAAAAGATTGGGCGATAATTTTTTGAAGTTGCGATACAAGAAAGGTCCATAAAAAAATAAAGAATACAGGACATGAAACTTATGGTACGAAATAGTGAATATTTCGGGTATTTTACACACAAAAGTGTTCAGAAATGTATCTCGAGATCGAGATAACAAGGATCTAAGAAACAGTGGTAGGACGAGGCTATTATTTTTAAAACTTGAATAAAAAAAAACATAGAAGTGTTGAAAGGGAGTAAGTAAATTAGAAAAGCTAACATGAAAACATCAGTTCAAGCAACAGAAAGTGTGTAGAAAACATAAAATTTGCAAAACTAACAAATGTGTGCATTAGGCCGATAAGGAAAAATAAAGTGAAAAAATAAATCCTTACTATTCTTTCGCAACAGCATTGCTATATCTTTCTCTAGACAAGTGATACTGAATACAGTAAAAAAGTATGATTATTTAGTGGGATTTACTGTTTTACTAACGTTGTAAACTGTGTAAGCAATATGGCGGAGCATTAAATTAATACATTTGAAAAGTTAATACATATGCAGCAACAGTTGCGGTAAACTATTTTACAAACTTCCCCTAAATCGATATAGCATTAGTTAACACAATTCTGATACGATAGCAGTGAAATAATAAAAAAAACGGAAAACATAAGAGAAGGAAAACCAGAAGGAGAAAAATAAAGTAAGAAAAGGTAAACACACAGTGCGAAATCGATTATAGAGCAAAGTATAAGCGCAGCAACTTAAAGAGAGCAATCGAAAGAATACGCCAGAACAGGGTAGTAACCTTACATCGCATTCGAAAAAAAACGTTGGGTGTGAGCTAATGGTCTGTTTAGTGTTTAGTGAAACATTTATTTTAAACGATTTATTTTTCCCATCAACCATCTGTGACACATCGAAATGAAAGAGAACGAACAAGATGTCAACCGCACAGAAAAAAAATCTAAACCAATAAACAATAGAGTAGCGAAAATACACAAGGGAAAACAAAACTACCAGTGGGTCTAAAATGGTGTGTGTTTATACGCAAAAAAAAGATGGAAAAGTTCACAAAAACGGTTCACACACCCTGAGTATAATACGCATAAATACACAAACGCACAAAAAAGAAAGAAAAACGACAAAACGCACTCAGAGATACAAACAGACACACAATGAACCAATCAAGACACTGCACTATAAACATGAGATAATGAGAAAAGGCTAACACAGAAAGAAACCGCATCGTGAGCAGATAGGTGCCAAGTAGGACTGGCTAAAGAAAGAGATTGGGCAAGAGAGCAAAACCCAACGACGGCACACAATCGAGTAGGGACAAACCAACACAAGGGGCTGTTTGAATTATTCTTCCCTATAAAACACTCACACCCACACGAAACGAACTCGGGCGACCTTTTTCTCGTTCAATAGTTTTACGTAAACAACGGTACAGTTTGTTTGTTTTATTAATATTACAATGAAATTACTAACGTTTTTTGTTGTTTTGTTGTTTCATCTTAAGTTTTTTTTGTTTTTTTTTGTTGATGTTGTATGTTTGCGTTCTATCGTTTTATCTTCTTACGTTTTCACATTCCCTTTTCTAACGTTTTCACTCGCTCACTGGTATTTGTTTGTCTTACGCACTTTTTTTTTTGTCAATTCCCGTCTTTAACTTAGTTGTTTACGTTCTTTGCTTTGCTGTGTAAGGAGGTTAAGTTTTTTGTGTGTGTGTTTTATTTTTTTGCTCTCTCTCTCGTTCGATTTGTTATCTGTTTTAGTTGTTGCAGTTTTGCAATTCCTATCATTCCCTCATAGTAAATGTTCGTAGTATTACAAAGTAATAATAATAGTTTGCATTCGAATAGTATAGATAATATTAACTATATAAGTGTTTTTTGCTTTCTTTGTTTTTCATATCCTTTTTATACGTTTTTCTGACGTACATATAGTTACTAGAATTGTGTTTTCCGCTCGTTTGAATAGTTAAATCAAGTTGACTTATTGGGGGAGGGTGGCCCACTGGTTGTGAGGGTTATGCGAATTGAAGAGACAGAAGAGTTTGTTCTTAGTGTTTTCGTGTGATCATGTGTTTTTTCTCGTTCTTTTTTTATGTATATTTTATAACATCTCTCTACCAATCCCGACAGACGTGTGACGTAAAAACGTTCCAAATGCGACTATTTTTTAATGATACTTGTTTGCTAATTTTGCACACCAGATAAGATACAAAGAAACGTTCGCTATGTTAGTTGGATAATGTGAGCTACGGTGACTTGGCTTAAATTGGTTTTGATCTTAGAATGTTTACTAAGTGAACGATACACTACGGCAAATGTAATTCACACTCATACCCTTTGACCGGTGTATGTATGCGTAGTTTAATTTAGTTATGGGCACAATGAAACTGCACCATGATAAACTTTGTGGTTTTTACTCATCTACTTGATGACATTCGGAGCATTGCAAACTAGTAGTGGTAGTAGTAATAGTAGTAGTAGTATGCAGTATTGATTGTTTGTTAGTTAGTAAACATTCCGTTTCGAGAAGTCGCTCACTTTATGCCCCTATCTTTCTTGTGCAAAATATGGTCTAACACGGTCTAAGTAGTATAGTTCGAGAACGGTGAAAGTATGCTAGAGATTACAGTAGTAGTAGTAACACCATCTCCCTAGTGGCTACGGTATACTGCTTAGAAACGGCCATTATTACGAACACTGGAACGAGTAGAGTAGTAAGAACGATTTCGAAAAAACGACTACGAAACCTAACGGCACTAGGAACAATTACTATGACAAAATCGCCGACTAAACCACACACACACACACACACACCTTGGGTGGAGTGGTGCGTGTGATCCTTCAGCTCTAGTCTCCACATCTTAGTCAACGTTAGTCACCATTGTTTTGCTGCTGCTGCTGCTGCTGCTGCCTATTCTTCACACGTTACCTTAGTAACGCTTGGTAACTTGGTTCGTTTCTAGTATTTTCGGTTCTCTGCTTGCACATTTTCAATTCACTTGCTTTTACAATCGTCTCCTGTTTTCTTTTAGTGCAGCTTAAAACAACGCACCGACTCTTCTCACACCTCACGGTTTCAATAACAATAGGCACTTGCATGAAATGAATTAGTAAGACAATGATTCCTCCAAAACAGAGCTGTCTGCGTGTGCGCTTTCTCTCTCGGAGTTTTTTTTTTCTCCGGTAGCTAGACCGGTAGGCCTTCTGGACACAGTTTTCCCAATACCCTTTTTGAACAGTTCTCAGGGGTTCGTAGTGTAACCCGTTAATGGAGTCGTTACGTTATGGCCTTTGGTACTCGCAAACTCGCACCATCGACGGAGCCAGTACGATGCAGAGAGGAGTGACACAGGATGGCTGAGAAATGGGCTTAGCTTGAAAAGCTTCAGATTTGAGGTCATACTCCCCCCTCTTACTCCCTCCACCCACATTAACCTCTTTGAAAACGAGCTTGTATATTCTGGACGCTGGCTGACGGTATGAGATGTCTAATGAGGTGATGGAATTGCCTTCAGTTTTTCTTTTTGTTCTGGAACGCTTGTATGTTTACACACGATAAAACTACTTTGTTTGTTTTCGGTAAAAGGACGTTGAGTTTGGTCGTTGGTAAAAATCCGATTTCGGTTCGTAACTGGTTATTACTATTTATCGGAAAAATAAGAATTCTTGTGCAACTTTTGTCTACAAGGTTCGGATATTTATTGGACGGATAGTTTCACTGTTTCTGTTGCTGCTGCTTGTGTGTGGTTTGCATAATGGACACTTTGTGACTAGCCGTATGAACCCTTCATCAGGGCACACAGGCATAGAAGACAACGTTATCGGACTCAAGAAGACGAGGGGAACGTTTAACCAAAGGGAATTGAAAGTTCTCTACCGAAATTGTCTCCCTTTAGACGATGACCTTCAGGAAAGTTTAAGTTTGTGCTCTCCACACAACATTGTTAGTGACTAGTGATGATTTTATTTATAGCGCAAGCTATAAAGCTATAAATTATGTGACCGTTAAAGCCCGTACAAGTGTTGTGTTAGATGGGTGCTGATTGTGTTAGATCGATGGAAAGATTTACAACTGAATTTTAGTCTTTCTTTTCGCTATAATTTCCATCACGCATCACCTCGAACTTTCGTATTTGTATTTGCGCCTGCCGGTATGCAATTACTAAGCTATCGATGCTATATAAATAGTGCACAATTACAAAACGCTTCTTTATAGCAGCGGGAATGCTAACGAAACGCTTCATCTGAAGCGTTATTGTCCTGGGAAGCATTTTCACGAGAAGCGCCTTTGTTTTTTTATTGCGTGATGTGTCGTTTTTTATAGCAGAAAGTTATCTCTTGAAGCACAAGTAAAATAAAAAAAAATCCTGTTTTTTTCTGCAAAGCATTCCATACATCATCTGTTCAACCTTTTATCCCAAGCTAAATAGTAAGTGAAGCTTGGTGAAGAGCAAATTGAACCACAAAAAAAATTATAATTTAATGCAAATTGCGAATAAAGGCGACAAAATCGAACAATCGATTGGGCAAACAAAATATATAAAATATAAAAATGAGAGCAAAACACAGAAGTAGTAGCAAAAGTTCAGTAACACCGGACGCTGGTAGCAGATCTGAAACATTACCGGGCACCATGCGAAATTAAAAGAAGAAAAATTGTAAAACAAAACACAAAAACTCCAACATCGTACGAATCGTTATCCGATCTGTAGAAAATGGCCCTATCGGTATCGATTGATTTAAAACAAATTAGAAAGCATATCCAGTTCTCTATACAAAGCGCACTAAAAATACAACAAATATCGATATAAAAGTCTCCAGTAAAAACGTTACGGTATGGCTAAACATATCTGGGATTAAAATAAAATTTCCACCAAGCAGTTTTTAAGAGTGACCGGGATGCTGCAACCACCAGAGAGCGTTTCTCTTTGGATGTCTTGCTTTTCTAAGTAAGATTTTCAAATAAACAAGCAACGTATAAAGGGTTTTTTTGTGCACAACGAAGGGAAAACATTTGGGAAAAAAGGCAAGCCAGCATACTTTTTCGCTCCCTTATTACTTTGCTGTTAAGAATATTTTTTCTTTGCATGATGGCTCTATACACTGACTGACTGGTAAGTAGGTAAAAAAAACACAGGTGTAGAGTTGTATAGGCAGGATGTAAATACATATTGATACGGGCAAGAGTACATAATAGCGATTAAAGTGAAGATGTATGGTATGTAAGGAACGGGGAGGACTTTGCGTTGAAATCTAGCTTACATATAACGATAATATGCATTCATTGGTTCGGTAGTAGTAAGAGTAGTAGCGGTAGTAGTAATAGTAGTAGTAGTAGTAGTAGGCTTACGAAAGTATAGATATCTATATAATGCGCCATATATATATAAATAGGTTTATTAACAAACTCCCGTACATTTTACTTATAACAAACAAAGCAGTTTCATTGTGTACTTATATATATTTTTTTCTATGTGTTTCATATCCGTGTACTGTGAGGATGATAAGTGTCAGGCATTCGTTCTTTTTTTTTTTGTTTGTTGAGGTGAAGTTTATTTTGCATTGGTTCTGCAAATTGAAGCACTTGGTTTTAATTTGGTTTCAGGTTTTTTTTTATAACATACATAAAGTGTCCAATTTATTTTTATTTTTTAAGTATTTTTTTTCTCTCGTGAAGATGGTGAATGATTTAAATATGAAGTGTGTAAACATGCTGGCAGTAGAACAGAAAAAAAATCGTCGGGCAATATACAACCATCACTACCTAAACAACCCAAACCGTAGCTTTATGATCTAGAAATGGCATGTGATAAGCGGTAAACCAAAAACGAATGAATATGAAAGCGTAAGTTATCACAAAAAAAGGATAAACGTAAAATACTTGCTGCAAAGAATCAGATAAATAGCTTCTGTATTGAAATTTTGACAAAAAAAAAACAAAACCCAAAAGTCAAAAGCAAAAAGCTTAAAGAATGAAAAGCAATTTAAAATTTTCAATTGATTATGAAGTTTTAAAATATAGTAGCAAAACTATACAATACAGCAAAATTTGGTAGCAAAAATGATAAGAAAACGAAAAACAGAGGAAACCAAAGTGACAACTACAAAGCAGCTAAAAATATAATCTCGATTCTCGTTTTAATCTGGGTGCAAAATGAATGGCGAACGTGTTTTGATGAGGCGAACTAAAAACAAACGACTAATTTATATAAAAAGCCACGGAAGAGTTAAAAAAAAAACACAGTTGAGCAGTACATTACGAAATACGGAAAACTAAGGCTCAGCTTTATTCCCGCGTGCCGCTAGGCGCCCCCCCCCCCCAGCCCAACCCATGGCACACCCGCGAGCGCAGGAAAAAACAAATGGGGTTTTGTATAACACTTAGTAGCAGACACCAGTTTCCCTGCCCCTGTTGCCAATCGGCCTCCCCTCTATCGTTCACGCGCGTCTATGGTACGGGTTGCAGGTGTATGTGTCTGTCGGTTTGGTTTGTGTGTGTGTGTGTGTAAGTGGGTGTGAATATCAATTGTTTTAAAATAGCATACAGCAAATAGCATTCGGAGCGCTAAACTAAAGAAACCCGCACTTTGTTGGGCAGTTAAGGGTTAAGTGTCTGGTGTCAGGTGTATTTATAAGGTCCATGTTTGTGGCTGGATTTATAGTTATGGCGCTACTGCTTTATGGCAAATAACCAAAACGGGCGTTTACAATTTTACAGCTTGTTGTTATTTTTCTTAAACTTGCGTGGTGGGAAACCTTAGTTGCCGTGTCTATTTGAAATATTATTTCAATGTTGTACACTTGCTTGCTAATAATACACAATTATCATGCAGTAAAAAAACTATAATTCATTAGCTGTGTTTTGGGTGGTCGAAACTAAATGCTACCCAACAGTCAATTTTAAGTATACGAGAGGCGAGAGTTTGTGAAGTGCAGCAGTAGTACACAGTAGTAGGCAGTAGTTAGTGTGGCAGATGGTAAAAGTAGAATTAGAAGAAAAATGAAAGGTAAACAGTGGTAGCAGTTATAGAAGAAGAAGTTCCATAAAAAATTATAGCAGTGATGTACCATAAAAGTGTAAATTACTTATAAAACGAACGATAGCAAATTAAATATGATCAGTAGAGGTTTTTCTGTTTTTGTTTCCATAAAAAAGCGTTCGATTCATTCATGATAGGAAAATTTAGCTAAAGAGGTTACCAATTTAACAAATTAAAGTGAAGTTTACATTGAAATATGAATCGAAATCAATAAACAGCCACTGTTTTAACTACTAAACATCAATATTAGGTGTTTTGCACAGTTTTATAGCACATTATAGCAAGCTAGAAATTAATTCCACTGTGTGTCTCCACTGCCAGAAAAGTATGGCAACTGTACTAGACCAATTTTAGTGTTTGTTGTTTTGTGTCAGTTTTAGTCACACCCTACTACTTAGAAGCAGGTTCACACGAATTCCATCCTCTAGCGCTAGTAGTGTATGGTAAGTTCTATGTTTTATGTGCGTATGTGTGTGTGTGTTTATTGTCTGTCTGTCTAGTGTTGTGAATATAGGCCCACGGGTAATTTACTAGTGCGCTAGCTAGGTAGTTGTTGCACTTGGTTTTATTTACTTAGGGAAAAGGCTTCCTACATTATTACTCCACCATTGTGCAATAACAATAAAAACGCGTTGTTTGCTGTGTTTTGTATACGTTTGGTTTAGCTTTGTTTTGTTTTTTTTAAACAGCAGACGAATTTAGTTTCTGTGTGGATGTATATGTGTAAGTGTGTGTGTGTGAGAGAGAGAGAGAGACAAGTACGTACGCAGCAACCATTACAGATAAATTCGCACGCAATCGCAAATTCTTACGAATAATTATATTTAATAAAGAAAAACTAAACACACACAAACCACTCGCTGTAGTTTTCTCTTATTACGCTGGGTAATTTGTTTTGTTTTATAAAGTACGAATCATACTCATATTACACAAACTTGTACTCTATAGCTAGCGGTAAAAGTAGTGGTAGTAGTAGTAGTAGTATCTGGTAAAAGTTGACGCAGCAGCTGCAGTAGTAGTAGTGATAGTGGTAGTAGCAGCAGTAGTGGTAATCGTACTAGGCGCCGGTAGTGATTCTAGCGCCCTCTATAGTAACGGTGACATACACACATATTGACACGCACACACACCGAGAGAGTGAGAGAGATAGTGAGTAGACATGAGAGGAAGATGTTTTGCAAAAATTTTGTGGAGCGAATATTTCAAAACTTTTACTGTTTACACTTGACAGACGATGTTACTCGAGTGGTGACTGTGGTGACGGATGGGTACTGTGGTGGTAGAAAATGACACAGCAGCCGCGTATTGGTGTCGTCTTTCGTTCGCTTCTTCTAACACAACCATTAAGCAGTGGGCATTCGAGACGTGAATAATCTTAAAATTGTCTCGTTATTTCTTCCCACCAGAATCGGTACAAGTTTTCACTTGATCATTTTGTGGTTGATTTGAACAAATTCTTTATGGTACATTGTGAAAAACGGGGGAAAACAAGAAATTCAAAAACATAAACAAACACACTACAGTAAATAAAGTGCGATTATAGCATTTGGATGTAACACAAAAACAGTCAACTAGTTGTGTTTTTTTTCTCTATAGATCCTATTACAAATTAAACAAAACGAACAAACGAGTTTACTAACTAATCAATTTTGGAGCTAAGTAAACTAGAAATCAGCTTATTTTACATTGCAAACGAAATCCTTATTTGTAGGATTGTGAAAAAAACAAACGCGAAGAATTAAGCTCATAGACTACACTGAACCGAGGATGCATTTTCAGAAATGCGAAAACAAAACGCCCAATTCCACACGTCCGGCACAGAAAGGAACAGTATCGATTTACGTTTCTGAAACGATTTTTCTATTTATTTAGATTTTGTTGTATCTTTTCTCTTACAAACTACGCTACCAAACTGGGTTAAAGAGACAAAATGTTTACTCAACTTCTAGTACAACAACGCTTGTTCACACACTTGTTTGCACAAATAGTTAAAAAGGGGGAAGGAAGTAAAAGAAAACTAAACACTAAACAAACGCTAGTTTGATTATCATGTTTGCGATTATTTATATTATGCGTTAAGGATGAATAAGAGGAGCACAAAATGGAGGAAAAAACCCTGAACTATGCAATCTAATGGCCCTACCATTTATATATGCATATTTGCTGGCTACTCTTTGAATATGATTGTTAGGATTGCTAATTGTCGAAGAAAACTGTACTAGTACACGCATTATGGCATAATATTTTACTATAATTATAATTACTAAGAAACGTTGCTTTGCACACTACGCGGGGTCGCATGAAGACAGCGAATCCGGAACGACTAAAATGGGAGAAGGACATGTTTGCTTGTTGCTGTTTTTTTTTTATCTTCCTGCACGTAGCTATAAAATTTATAGCACTGCTTTGCAGTTCAGGCTTGATTCCTAAACTGTTCGTGCGCTTGCCAGTCAAATCAAATCGGAGTAGGGCAAGCTTTAGCGAGGGTTGTTGGGTGGCAAGCAAAATCTAGGTGGACAAGCATGCGTTGTAGGTTGCGTGTGTGTGTGCGTGTGAGTCACTTAACGTACAAACACACGCACACAATTCGCAATTTGCAGCAGCGTGGGGTTTTCTTTATGTGAAGCTATCACAGTTGTTTCAATATGATCTTCGGATCTTCTTGCAGATCACCGACCCAACGATCGTCCAATTGTTTTTTTTTTCGAGATCACCTTATCTCTACCCTTCACTATCAGTTAAGTTGTCATTGGTGTGTTTTGTTTGCATGGTTTCTGTGTGTTTGTGTGTATTCGATCCAAAGCATGTCTCCCGTTCGGGGGCCATTACTTGATGATAGTGAAAAAGTAAGATGCGCTTCTCGCTCGCAGAGGCACTGATTCTTGTGTGTGGTAAAACGTATCTATATATATATTTATATATTTGTGTGTGTGTGTATTTGTTTCATCTTGTGTCAAAAATTATTGTTTTCCTTATCCTTTACGAACTCTACCCCTCTTATGTACTTTTCTTATTCTTTACCGATCAACCTAGTTTTCACACACCCGACCCACACGGGATCTGTCCCTCTAAGAGGGAAAGAATATTCTTTAAGATAATGTTGGTTGTGTGGTGGCTATGTGGTGTGCGTGTGTGATTTTACTAAGTTGATGGTACTACGATGCTACTAGCTAAAGTATGTTTCGATTTACCGCATTATGGCAATATTGTATCTTTAACGAGCAAACCCTCGGTTTACTCCTCGTTCCATGGGGGTTTTGTTTTGCAAAATTTTCCCCTACCACACACACACACCATATTACAGGGACTTGTCACGGGGGTAAGCCACTGATTTAGGAGGTTTTCATTTTCTTGTACGGGTTTAGTACGACGGCACTGCCAGCCGCCGCTGTGCCAGACACTTGCGGTACGGGCGACGGGATGGCGGTCAGGTTAGAGGGGATGCCTGCGGCCTGCGCCATCGGAAACTGGTAGCCGGCGGCGGCTGCTGCAGCAGCGGCCGAGAACGCGGCGCCCGGATACATGAAGCCCTGGTTCATGAGCTGCTGCTGGGCGACGGCAGCCGCCGCGTACGGATTCGACCCGTACCCGGCCGGCATCTGTGGACGGAGGAACTGGGGGTAGGCGGCACCGGGCTGCGACATGATCGGTGGCGGTGGACGGGTCGTCAGTGAAGGGGCGAGCAGTGTTTGCTGTGGCGTGGCCGCCGCAACGGCTACCGCCGGTGAACTAAGCCGGGCGGCTGCCTGTGGATAGCCGGCGGTGGCTGCGTTCGTAGCAGAAGCGGCCGCCGCTGCTGCAGCCGCGGCTGCGTACTGTTGGCCTGGCTGTGGCAGCAGCCCACCCTTGTTCAGTGCGACACCGGTATATTCCACATTTAATTCTTCACTTATTAGCTTAATGTATGATTGTGATCTATTTTGCTATTGTACAAAAACATTGTATCCTTATTGATGATTTCATTTTGTAAAAAAAACTAATTTGTAACGCCTGAAGGTATGCAAAAGGCATACAAATTTGTTTCATTTCAATTTTCTTGACCCTGTGTAGCTTGTAGTTCAGTTTTGCGCACAAATTATGTCTTCAATGGATTACCATTGATATCGCGCATCTGTAACACATGATAAAATAATAAAATCTCTAGTAATCGTATATATGATTACCGAAAGCCGTCGTCTGCCATTAGACAATTTAATTTAATTTTCCCCGTCAAATTCCATGAATGAAGCAGCAGTCCGGTACGATACAGTGCGACCAAACTCCATAATTAAGCCTGACACGAAATAAAACACTTCTTTCCTTTTGCCAACACAAAAATATAACTTCAAAGTAAAACCATTCAATTCATTTCACCGCACCACACAGCTTCCTCCCGCTGTCACCCTCTCCCCTGCGGCATGCTTATCAGTAGCTATCGCGTCCATCTCATCGTTTCACCTTCATTAAACTTTGCACTTCTGGCGAACATCTTCATTCGAATATTATGCTCATAAAACTTTTGTACCAGCGACCGCAATCCTCGTACCCGGACACCCCTGCACCCCCGTTCACGTGACCTTACCTTTTTGGCCCTTTGGCCGACCATCAACACTGGGCTGCCGACAGGTTGCCAAGTGGCCCTCGGGGTCGGCTTCGGGTGTTGTGTGAAAGCATTTGAAGCACGGCATCGCCAGTTGGATGATGTGTTGTTTTTTGGCAAAATTTAATTTACCATCATAATTAAATTTTCCATCCATTGACTTCATTTGAGTTTTGTTTGTGTGTGTGTATGAGTGTGTTTTCTTTAGCTCCCTTTTTAATGGGTGTTTGTGTTGAGAGGTTTTCCTCTCAAGAAAGATCATCGGGTACGGCGGTGAATGAAAGTTCGACAACTGTATGCGCAAGCTAGAATGCAAGTTACGAAAACTAAAGTATAGAGTTTATTGTCCATATCCACTACCAACATCGGTACGAAAGTTCAAGGGTAAACTTTTTCCCTGCTCAACACACAGGATACGGTACTACTAGATTACAACTAAATGACCACAAAAATGCTTAATGTGTACGACGAGACGAGAACCACCGTACCAACCACAGATCCCACAACCAAGACCAAGGCCACATAGCAAATTCCCTCGCCGAACATGGAGAGCGATTAAGATTTAGCAGTAAAAAATAATTGCTCTCCCGTGGGTTGGTGCACACGTTGTCTTTACCGTAGACGGGACGATCTCAACGAAGCCCTTCGTCCCCGGAAACCTTGAAGCACTTCAAGTACTTGTTGCCTGCTTCCGCACGGCACGGGTGGAGTCTAGCCACCGAAGCATGGCTTTTAATATTACCACCACGGTCATTTATCATAGCGCTCCTCTCGGGAACGGGGACCTTGACTAGAGGAACAAATAGATATGCTGAGAAGCAACCAAAAGAACAAAAACAAAAAAAAACAATTTAAAGCATAAGTAAGCTTTCCACCCCAACTTGTGAACGTCCTGGGGATTTGAAGAAGCTGTAGGTAGGAAATAAATTGGTAAGATTACAAATGGCGATCCCTTATTTATGGTACTTCAACAGGAAGCAGAAGAAGATTATTTTGCGCATAGCAATTTTGTTTACAGGTTGCATTCGTATGTAGCCCCACTGTACCTCGTGTTAGGTACATTTCTGTTTGAAATGTAAAGAAGAAATTTTGAAGATATTATTAATTTATAAAAGTATATAAAGGTCTTGGGGCGGCCCGGTGGTGTATCCGATAGCGGCGCCGGTCTTCACACGGCAGGACCGGGGTTCGAATCCCGGCGGACCGCCTCCCCGTACGCAGGACTGACTATCCAGCTACGGGTATAAATAAGTCACAGAAAGCTAGCAATTGCTAGCAGGCCAAGACCTACAGAGGTTGTAGTGCCAGAGAAGAAGAAGAAACAACAAATATCTTTCTTTTGAAATTGTTATAAAACATTTCTTAATTTAGTAAACCTGATTTAAGAATTAATTAAGATTGGGGAGCCAGTTGTTAAAATGCACCAAACCCACGTAGCTTGTCAGACAAGTTGCTATAAAAATGACATCCATAGAACCAAAACCTTAAACCTCTTAAAGGGATCAACTGGTGGAAGTAAAAACCCAGAATTCAAAACTCAAAATACACACATTAACCGATACAGTACCACAACCGAAAGCGTAACTAGAGCTACAGATCGCCCGATCGTTGCCCCCGGATCGTACCGAGTCCGGGCATCATTCAAATATATAAAATGGTACAATAAAGTAAAACAAAACTAAACAGCACGAACGAAGCAGCTATATGCTGCTGGACGGTAGTAATTATAAAAAAATGCAAGAAAATAAGAAAAACAAAAATGGAAAAAAACCAAAAATCAATATAAAAAAAGGGTGGCTCGATTACTTACAAAGTTTTCATAGTAAATAGATCCCATCGTTTTCATGTCCATCTGGAGGAGTTGAGGGGGTTGGTTGGTTGGTTTTGTTTTTTGATTAATTTGTTTGTTTGTTGTTGCAGGAATAGTAGTAGTTGATGTTGTTGTAGTTGTTGTTGTTGTTGTGTTGTGCAATGGTGGTTTGGTGCAGGGTATAAGAAACGGTGACGTTTAAGTAAACGGAGTGTGTTTTTTTAGATGAGTTGATCACGAGAGTGTTTAATGTGTTTGTGTATTGAAGAAAAGGGTGCGATGAGAATGAGGGTTTGTGGGTTGGGAGGGAAGGAAAACGTCATATACATTCATTCGCACGAAACAACATATATATGTGACAATAGGAAGAGAGAAGAGAGAGAGAGAGAGAGAAAGAGAAAAAAAGCAAAGAGAAAAATGAAAACATTCATTAGTCCTGGAAGGTAAGTAACACGCACACACGCACACGATTCGAGGGGGAAGGGAGACCAAAAAAATTTATTTAAAAAAATAAGTTTTATAAGTCAAAACTAACACTAAGAAAATGATTAAAAGTAAACAATTTGTAACCGCTACGAAAAAACAGAAAACCAAAAACAAAACAAAAATTGGAACACATTACGCAAAATGGGGGTGATGTTAAGATATGAAAACGCAAACAACGAGGGTAACGAGTGTTAGTAACGGTGGGGCGGGTTGTGGGTTATATGAGGGGGGGCTGGTTGCTTGGCGGCAATACAATTCTCTGGTTTGGTGGTTATTCTACGCACAAACATGGACACGGTAAAGGTGGTACTACTACAGAAGTGTGAGGGGGTTGGCGGCGAGGGGGGGTTTGTAGGGGTTTTTTTCTAGGGGGGCTTTCTTCCCAACACGCAAAGTTATGACGCTTTCCCATCGTACGCTTCATTGCTGACAGGTTGGCTTCGGTTTGATTAAGACACCTTTAAGAGTTAAGGCCGTTGTGGTTGTGGGGGCCGTTGGTGGGGAAAACAGGCGGGGGTAGTTTTTCTTGTCAACCTTTCTGCTTTCTCCTGAAGGCTTTGTTGCTGTACCATACGAAACCAAAACAAAAACAATCTAACCCTTCAAAGCACGCGCCTTGAACACTGTAATGTATTAAGACTTGGTTACATCTGTAAAGGCGTCAGGATTAGCGATAGCCAGTAAACGCGACAATCAAAGGTTAATGGGTCACTCCGGTGGCGTTTGTGTACTTCTTCCTCATCCCCCAAAAGGTCGTGTAGTTTACAGCTTCCGCAGTAAGTTGCGCAGGGCAGGCATCATCCTATTAGGGGGTCGTTTAGTTATTTAAAAAAGTTGGGTAAAACATTTACGCGGTTTGATTATTTGTTCAAGCAATTATAAGCTTTGTTTTTTGTTGTTGTTGACAAGCATCAAGTAGTCATGAAAGAGTTTCTAGCAATTTTTATAAATTTCAACATTGTTTTAATAAATCTTAAAATTTTTAAAAGAAAATCTCATAATTTCTTTGCTTTCTTCTTCATTTTGAAATCATATTTTAACAAACAAACACTACCATTAGCAGATGATCACACAAAACAAAACAGGAAAAAACAGAGATGAAGAAGAAAAGAGCGAAGAAAACGAAGATAACAATATAAAAAAAAAAGAATTTCCACAACCGATAAATAATATCGTGCAAGCGTAAGCAGTAAAAGAAGAGACGTACTAAACAGAAAAAACAGTAGTGTACTACGAACGTTTAACGTCTTGTGGAAATAAAAAGGTCATCTGTAGTTGACATTAAAATAGAAAAAATGAACAACCTAATAAACGATGCTTGTAGTAAAAGTCAGCAACAGAAAAATGGGTTTTTTCCTGTATTAGTACACAGTCAGCGGGCCCGCAAAGAAAATTAGTTAAAATCGGTTTGCCACGGAGCGTTTGCCGTTGTATGTTGTAGTTTGTTAGTGTCGCAAATGGTAAGATGGGAAGAATTTGCCAAACGGAAAGAGATAAACAATGTTTTGGGCAGTTTAGTAAAACACAGGATCATAGGTACTACCATTAACATAAACGTTAACAATTAAACATAAGGAAAAGGGATTGTTATTAATGGAACAAAACATTAAAAGTGGAAATCTAAAACACAGGAAAACTAATCACTTTGTTACCTTATAATTACGAACCATAAGGATTAGAAAGGGTCACAAAACAAACAAGGGGATATTGAACGGGGAATTAAAAAAGGATTAATTAATTAATTTCAACCAAAAGGAAAACAACGGAGAGGAATTAAACTAAGAACAACTAAGGGTTTTTAACAAAGGCGAGAGTGAGAGAGAGGGAAAAACAAATAAAAAAAAGATGGCAATACCATTTGTATCATGTCATTTTCGGCTGCACGCTTTTTGCCAACCTCCAGGGGAGACTGGCCACCCGACATGGACAGCTGGCTCGTCGAAGTGACAGCCCCGGGCGGTGGCGGTGGTGGTTGGATGGGACCCATGTTCGCAGCGGCAGCGGCGGCGGCAGCGGCAACAGCGGCCGCAGCAGATACGGGTGCAGTCTAATGATCGTTAAGGTTAGAGAGAGAGAGATAGACAGATGCGGTGTGTTGTGGTGTTTCGTACGTTGCGTATGCGTGTGTGTGTGTGTTGCGTGTTTGTGGGTCGTATGTGGGTGCGAGAGCGCATTCCGCATAATGCAACCGCAATAGCCAAGCGGGTAACACGTCCAGGTGCATGAGTCATTTGTGTGTGTTTTTGTAATTATAATTTTATATGTTGGAAATAAAACAGTCCATGTCAGTGGTGTTGTGAAAGGAAAGGTATTTCGTTTACGCAAAGTTTGTACAAAATCAGACGAATGTAACGATTTTTGTTTGTTCAAATTTCGTTTTCCATTTTT
>KZ061594.1:553306-564333 GCA_002091835.1 Anopheles maculatus | reverse complement strand
GGAAAGAGACAAATCAATACAAAGAAAACAAGGTTCGTACAAAAGAGTAGAAAACACAGGATAAAACAAGAGTGCACAATATACAGAAGTAAAAACAAAAAAAAACTAAACAAATAAGAGAAGGATGATGTAGGTAGAGTATGAGATAAACAAAAAAAACGAAGCAAAATTAAACGTGAAAGATAAACAACAAACTTATACGGTGCGATGAAAATATACAAGAGAGTACAAAAATAATGCAATCAAACAAATAAAAAGATATGAAAATATGAGCTGTAAAACGTACAGTAAAAGATAGATAAATAAATTGCTTCAGTTGATACTTAAGCTAAGTTGAGAGGGTCTTTTTTTTGTTTGAAGAAGAAAGCAATTTAACTAAAACATTTCTTCAGTTTGTCGGAAATCCACTGATGCTGTCTTGCGTCAAAAAAGCGTTCTTATAAAATGTGTTTCCATGTTTCACGCTAGCTTTGCGTTTGCCGTTGATGATGATCACTCACTTTGCCTGCTTTGTTTCTTATCATTTAACACTTAAACTATTTTTGTTTTTTTGTATGCTTTGTAATATTTTTCCCATACCACGTTGATATTCATTTTATAAATCTCTTATTGTTTTTTTTATTATAATTTGCATTTCTTATGGAATGAGTACAATTTGTGGAGGATTTTTGTGAGAGAATTTTGCTACCAGACGAATAAAAAGAAGGTTTTCAAATATTACTTCTAGAAGAATAGTTTGACTTCTGGCATTTCGCAGTGTCATATGGTGAAGAGCACATTACAATGACAGTATGATTGAAGAGAACAGAAAATTGCATGCAATACTAACTCATCTTATCGTGTTTACATGTAAAGAAAGAGAACCAAAAAGGGAAACAAAACAATAAAGAGCGAGAAAGAGAGCAGACGCAGCACAGAGATAAGATAAAATACGATGGACAGAGTTAAACCCGATTCTCATTGCATCGTCGTAGTTCCCGTTTGTTTTGCCGTAATAAAAGAACATCCTTTCGGAATAGTTTCGCGCACTATCGTTTGTAAGTTGTAGCCTAGCTATTGTTTCTAGTACGCGAGGGAGTCCGCGCTCACCACTCACAGAACACAACCCGACCCCGAAACACACGCACATGAACACATGTCACGTCACCTCTAGGGAGCTTTTGGAGAAGAAATCCTTCTGTGCAGCCAGAAGAGATGGCCCTCAGGAACGTACAAAATACAAAAGAAACCCGTAGCATCCTCAACATGAGACTCCAAAACAGCAGAGAGAGAGCGCGTACCGTGTCAGTAGCGGTGACACAATGTATTAAGATTTTTAATCTTTTATAATTAACCGTAGAATAGTATTCCCTTCTCGTATTCCCTGTAGTGGTTGTAGATCTAGCGTGTAGATGTATCGTAATGAGAAAGAAAGCAGAGGTGTAAACCCAAAACTGACAAATTGAAAAATCCTTCCCAACGATGATTCAAACTACAACAGATACAAAAGTCATATTATCGCTCTTAAGTTTAAATGCCAAGTTACGCAAAGCGAACCTTAATTTCAGCTCCTTCTATTGGTTATGTTCAGCGCAGCAAACAAATATGCGAAAACGCCCGTTCTTCTGTTTTCTTAAGTACGCAGATTGTGTTGATGCCATAGCTACTAGCTATGCCTTGATGCCAGTTAAAAAAAATCTCCTGCAAACGCTCGGAATGTTTGTTGTGGGCAGCATATACGTTCGAATTGAAGCAAATATTGTAAATATTAAAAAAAAAACACATTCTACTCATTTTTCTACTCATTTTCATTTACTTGCTCGTTACGTTTTGGCTGCAGAACTCAGCTCATAAGCGCAAAGGACCAAACGCCTATGCCTGTGTCTCTTTAACTCTGTCCATCGTATTTTATCTTATCTCTGTGCTGCGTCTGCTCTCTTTCTCGCTCTTTATTGTTTTGTTTCCCTTTTTGGTTCTCTTTCTTTACATGTAAACACGATAAGATGAGTTAGTATTGCATGCAATTTTCTGTTCTCTTCAATCATACTGTCATTGTAATGTGCTCTTCACCATATGACACTGCGAAATGCCAGAAGTCAAACTATTCTTCTAGAAGTAATATTTGAAAACCTTCTTTTTATTCGTCTGGTAGCAAAATTCTCTCACAAAAATCCTCCACAAATTGTACTCATTCCATAAGAAATGCAAATTATAATAAAAAAAACAATAAGAGATTTATAAAATGAATATCAACGTGGTATGGGAAAAATATTACAAAGCATACAAAAAAACAAAAATAGTTTAAGTGTTAAATGATAAGAAACAAAGCAGGCAAAGTGAGTGATCATCATCAACGGCAAACGCAAAGCTAGCGTGAAACATGGAAACACATTTTATAAGAACGCTTTTTTGACGCAAGACAGCATCAGTGGATTTCCGACAAACTGAAGAAATGTTTTAGTTAAATTGCTTTCTTCTTCAAACAAAAAAAAGACCCTCTCAACTTAGCTTAAGTATCAACTGAAGCAATTTATTTATCTATCTTTTACTGTACGTTTTACAGCTCATATTTTCATATCTTTTTATTTGTTTAATTGCATTATTTTTGTACTTTCTTGTATATTTCCATCGCACCGTATAAGTTTGTTGTTTGTCTTTCACGTTTAATTTTGCTTCGTTTTTTTTGTTTATCTCATACTCTACCTACATCATCCTTCTCTTATTTGTTTAGTTTTTTTTTGTTTTTACTTCTGTATATTGTGCACTCTTGTTTTATCCTGTGTTTTCTACTCTTTTAAAAATGGAAAACGAAATTTGAACAAACAAAAATCGTTACATTCGTCTGATTTTGTACAAACTTTGCGTAAACGAAATACCTTTCCTTTCACAACACCACTGACATGGACTGTTTTATTTCCAACATATAAAATTATAATTACAAAAACACACACAAATGACTCATGCACCTGGACGTGTTACCCGCTTGGCTATTGCGGTTGCATTATGCGGAATGCGCTCTCGCACCCACATACGACCCACAAACACGCAACACACACACACACGCATACGCAACGTACGAAACACCACAACACACCGCATCTGTCTATCTCTCTCTCTCTAACCTTAACGATCATTAGACTGCACCCGTATCTGCTGCGGCCGCTGTTGCCGCTGCCGCCGCCGCTGCCGCTGCGAACATGGGTCCCATCCAACCACCACCGCCACCGCCCGGGGCTGTCACTTCGACGAGCCAGCTGTCCATGTCGGGTGGCCAGTCTCCCCTGGAGGTTGGCAAAAAGCGTGCAGCCGAAAATGACATGATACAAATGGTATTGCCATCTTTTTTTTATTTGTTTTTCCCTCTCTCTCACTCTCGCCTTTGTTAAAAACCCTTAGTTGTTCTTAGTTTAATTCCTCTCCGTTGTTTTCCTTTTGGTTGAAATTAATTAATTAATCCTTTTTTAATTCCCCGTTCAATATCCCCTTGTTTGTTTTGTGACCCTTTCTAATCCTTATGGTTCGTAATTATAAGGTAACAAAGTGATTAGTTTTCCTGTGTTTTAGATTTCCACTTTTAATGTTTTGTTCCATTAATAACAATCCCTTTTCCTTATGTTTAATTGTTAACGTTTATGTGTACCTATGATCCTGTGTTTTACTAAACTGCCCAAAACATTGTTTATCTCTTTCCGTTTGGCAAATTCTTCCCATCTTACCATTTGCGACACTAACAAACTACAACATACAACGGCAAACGCTCCAGAAACGTTGCTTTGCACACTACGCGGGGTCGCATGAAGACAGCGAATCCGGAACGACTAAAATGGGAGAAGGACATGTTTGCTTGTTGCTGTTTTTTTTTTATCTTCCTGCACGTAGCTATAAAATTTATAGCACTGCTTTGCAGTTCAGGCTTGATTCCTAAACTGTTCGTGCGCTTGCCAGTCAAATCAAATCGGAGTAGGGCAAGCTTTAGCGAGGGTTGTTGGGTGGCAAGCAAAATCTAGGTGGACAAGCATGCGTTGTAGGTTGCGTGTGTGTGTGCGTGTGAGTCACTTAACGTACAAACACACGCACACAATTCGCAATTTGCAGCAGCGTGGGGTTTTCTTTATGTGAAGCTATCACAGTTGTTTCAATATGATCTTCGGATCTTCTTGCAGATCACCGACCCAACGATCGTCCAATTGTTTTTTTTTTCGAGATCACCTTATCTCTACCCTTCACTATCAGTTAAGTTGTCATTGGTGTGTTTTGTTTGCATGGTTTCTGTGTGTTTGTGTGTATTCGATCCAAAGCATGTCTCCCGTTCGGGGGCCATTACTTGATGATAGTGAAAAAGTAAGATGCGCTTCTCGCTCGCAGAGGCACTGATTCTTGTGTGTGGTAAAACGTATCTATATATATATTTATATATTTGTGTGTGTGTGTATTTGTTTCATCTTGTGTCAAAAATTATTGTTTTCCTTATCCTTTACGAACTCTACCCCTCTTATGTACTTTTCTTATTCTTTACCGATCAACCTAGTTTTCACACACCCGACCCACACGGGATCTGTCCCTCTAAGAGGGAAAGAATATTCTTTAAGATAATGTTGGTTGTGTGGTGGCTATGTGGTGTGCGTGTGTGACTTTACTAAGTTGATGGTACTACGATGCTACTAGCTAAAGTATGTTTCGATTTACCGCATTATGGCAATATTGTATCTTTAACGAGCAAACCCTCGGTTTACTCCTCGTTCCATGGGGGTTTTGTTTTGCAAAATTTTCCCCTACCACACACACACACACAAACACTCCCGTACAGGGACTTGTCACGGGGGTAAGCCACTGATTTAGGAGGTTTTCATTTTCTTGTACGGGTTTAGTACGACGGCACTGCCAGCCGCCGCTGTGCCAGACACTTGCGGTACGGGCGACGGGATGGCGGTCAGGTTAGAGGGGATGCCTGCGGCCTGCGCCATCGGAAACTGGTAGCCGGCGGCGGCTGCTGCAGCAGCGGCCGAGAACGCGGCGCCCGGATACATGAAGCCCTGGTTCATGAGCTGCTGCTGGGCGACGGCAGCCGCCGCGTACGGATTCGACCCGTACCCGGCCGGCATCTGTGGACGGAGGAACTGGGGGTAGGCGGCACCGGGCTGCGACATGATCGGTGGCGGTGGACGGGTCGTCAGTGAAGGGGCGAGCAGTGTTTGCTGTGGCGTGGCCGCCGCAACGGCTACCGCCGGTGAACTAAGCCGGGCGGCTGCCTGTGGATAGCCGGCGGTGGCTGCGTTCGTAGCAGAAGCGGCCGCCGCTGCTGCAGCCGCGGCTGCGTACTGTTGGCCCGGCTGTGGCAGCAGCCCACCCTTGTTCAGTGCGACACCGGTATATCCGAGCGCCGTCAAGGGTTTGCCGGTGAGCGCGTTAGAGCCGCCGTGAAGTTTAAGGGCATAGTTCTTGTGCGCTACCTCCTTCGCCATCGAGGCCGCATCGGTGTAGTGAGCACCGGCGGACGATGGGTATTGGGCTGCGGCAGCAGCCGCCGCCAGTACAGCGTTCTGGTTGGCGGCTGCCTGTGCGTGAACTGCGTGCGCGTGCTGGGCGGCTGCAACCTGAGCCGCCTGTAGGTGTGCCTGCATAGAGGCAGCCTGATGGTTCGAGTTCGCAACCGCCGAGTATTGCATTAGCGGACTAGTCACCGGCACCGAAACGGCCTGCGAAGATGAAGTGGCGAGAGTCTGGGCTAGTGAGCCGCCGCTACTACCAGCCGTCGTGGTGGTAGTGGAACTGCTCGACAAGGCACCACTGGCCGGTGTGAGAAGATCACCACCATGCGAGTCTTCCTTTTCAACGCCCGCCTCCTTCAGATCGGTCTCCGAATGAGCCGCCTGTCCGTTAGCCGCCCCTGCCAGATGACTCATCGACCCGCTCAACGATGCCATCGACTGTAGTGACATCGATTTCGCGAGCGGTGCATTCTTATTACTCATCTTCGGACTGTTGTTGTTCAGCATGCTGGCAACACTGGTACTGCTGCCAGCCCACCCTCCCGCACCCGTCCCACCAACCGAGGTGACGATGGCGTTCGTGCCACCGGCACCGCTCGTGGTGTAGTACAGCCCACCGAGTAACATCGACGACGGATTGTAACCGGCGCTGCTGGCGGCAATGGCAGCGGCCAGGGCGGCACTACCGGCACCGCCCCCACCACCACCGCCACCAACACCACCACCACTACTACTGTTGCTGCTGCTGTTGTTGACCAGACTCGCGAGATTATTAGCGATTGGGGTTGCTGTGGAGGCTGGTGGAATATAGGTAGCGGCGCTAGAAGTGGTACTAGGGTACTCACATGACACTGGCACGAACGGCTGCTGTAGTTGCATCAGCTGCTGGTAGGTGGCGCCCGGCTGGTAAACGGGTATGCCGGACTTTTCGCCAGCCGACCGCTTGAACGGGACCATACCCGGGAACGCCTGCATCCACGATCGAGACGGTGCGCGAAAAGAGAGAAGAAAAATCGGGTAAAGTGTTAATGCTATGCTTGGCGCAAGTGACGATCGGGTTACTAATGTAAAACGGATGGCAACAACATTCTACTGGTACTAAATAACGAACATTAGCAGAGAAATAAAAAAAAAACGGGAGAACGGTTTGGTAAGGGTTTGTTTTACTGTACAGAAGGTTTACACGACCAAAATGGATGGAAACAAACAGAGACTGACAGATAGTACAGGGGAATGGAAGTTAAAGTGAAGAATAGACAGATAGATAGAGAAAGAGAACAAGAAAAAGGGAAATAGATAGAGAGAGAGCGACAAGTGCACGAGTGTAAGTTGAAAGCAACGGATGAGATGAAGCATTACACATCGGAGGGTTTGTTACATTTTTTGGTTTTGCTTTTGTTCGATAGAAGGTTACACTAATTTACACGCGAGAGGGCAGCACTGTATAGAGAGCGCGAGCTAGAAAGAGCCTATACTAAGGTAGGTGTGAATTAACTAGAGTACATTTAGGGGTGAGGTAAGATGTGCATGGGTTCACAGTGAAGGATCTTTAATGACCAGATTGTATGCAGTGTAAGATTGTTGGTTTATTGGGTACTACATGAGCTGAAGTATTTCTTTACGATAAAAACACGAGAAGCTTTAGTAATGGCTTCCACAATGGTGTTTAATAAATTAGCAAATAATGTTCTCTTGATAAGAAGATAACTTTAGTTTTCTGGGAGTTCAACCATTT
The DNA here is from genome assembly GCA_002091835.1 of Anopheles maculatus. Taxonomy (NCBI): domain Eukaryota; kingdom Metazoa; phylum Arthropoda; class Insecta; order Diptera; family Culicidae; genus Anopheles; species Anopheles maculatus. The sequence goes on along the minus strand of KZ061594.1, from coordinate 557,130 downwards.
TTAAAGATTATTTATTTATTTTCCATTATGACGGCTGGATATTTTTAAGAATATATTAGCAAAATAATCAACAAAAACCACAAAAATGTAACGCGATTGAAGGTTAATCTATGCTATAATCTAGCTATAATTTTTATGGCTGGACTCCTTTCCTAGTTTTTTTTTATTCCAGACAGCCGGTTAACTGGGAATTCAATCCAATTTTGGTTGCTTCTTGCTCAAATTGTAATAATCCGATTGAGTTCGAATTTATTTTATGTAGGTAAACAACACCGGCGGCCCGGTGGTGTATCCGATAGCGGCGCCGGTCTTCGCACGGCAGGACCGGAGTTCGAATCCCGGCGGACCGCCTCCCCGTACGCAGGACTGACTATCCAGCTACGGGTATAAATAAGTCACAGAAAGCTAGCAATTGCTAGCAGGCCAAGACCTACAGAGGTTGTAGTGCCAGAGAAGAAGAAGAAACAACAAATATCTTTCTTTTGAAATTGTTATAAAACATTTCTTAATTTAGTAAACCTGATTTAAGAATTAATTAAGATTGGGGAGCCAGTTGTTAAAATGCACCAAACCCACGTAGCTTGTCAGACAAGTTGCTATAAAAATGACATCCATAGAACCAAAACCTTAAACCTCTTAAAGGGATCAACTGGTGGAAGTAAAAACCCAGAATTCAAAACTCAAAATACACACATTAACCGATACAGTACCACAACCGAAAGCGTAACTAGAGCTACAGATCGCCCGATCGTTGCCCCCGGATCGTACCGAGTCCGGGCATCATTCAAATATATAAAATGGTACAATAAAGTAAAACAAAACTAAACAGCACGAACGAAGCAGCTATATGCTGCTGGACGGTAGTAATTATAAAAAAATGCAAGAAAATAAGAAAAACAAAAATGGAAAAAAACCAAAAATCAATATAAAAAAAGGGTGGCTCGATTACTTACAAAGTTTTCATAGTAAATAGATCCCATCGTTTTCATGTCCATCTGGAGGAGTTGAGGGGGTTGGTTGGTTGGTTTTGTTTTTTGATTAATTTGTTTGTTTGTTGTTGCAGGAATAGTAGTAGTTGATGTTGTTGTAGTTGTTGTTGTTGTTGTGTTGTGCAATGGTGGTTTGGTGCAGGGTATAAGAAACGGTGACGTTTAAGTAAACGGAGTGTGTTTTTTTAGATGAGTTGATCACGAGAGTGTTTAATGTGTTTGTGTATTGAAGAAAAGGGTGCGATGAGAATGAGGGTTTGTGGGTTGGGAGGGAAGGAAAACGTCATATACATTCATTCGCACGAAACAACATATATATGTGACAATAGGAAGAGAGAAGAGAGAGAGAGAGAGAGAAAGAGAAAAAAAGCAAAGAGAAAAATGAAAACATTCATTAGTCCTGGAAGGTAAGTAACACGCACACACGCACACGATTCGAGGGGGAAGGGAGACCAAAAAAATTTATTTAAAAAAATAAGTTTTATAAGTCAAAACTAACACTAAGAAAATGATTAAAAGTAAACAATTTGTAACCGCTACGAAAAAACAGAAAACCAAAAACAAAACAAAAATTGGAACACATTACGCAAAATGGGGGTGATGTTAAGATATGAAAACGCAAACAACGAGGGTAACGAGTGTTAGTAACGGTGGGGCGGGTTGTGGGTTATATGAGGGGGGGCTGGTTGCTTGGCGGCAATACAATTCTCTGGTTTGGTGGTTATTCTACGCACAAACATGGACACGGTAAAGGTGGTACTACTACAGAAGTGTGAGGGGGTTGGCGGCGAGGGGGGGTTTGTAGGGGTTTTTTTCTAGGGGGGCTTTCTTCCCAACACGCAAAGTTATGACGCTTTCCCATCGTACGCTTCATTGCTGACAGGTTGGCTTCGGTTTGATTAAGACACCTTTAAGAGTTAAGGCCGTTGTGGTTGTGGGGGCCGTTGGTGGGGAAAACAGGCGGGGGTAGTTTTTCTTGTCAACCTTTCTGCTTTCTCCTGAAGGCTTTGTTGCTGTACCATACGAAACCAAAACAAAAACAATCTAACCCTTCAAAGCACGCGCCTTGAACACTGTAATGTATTAAGACTTGGTTACATCTGTAAAGGCGTCAGGATTAGCGATAGCCAGTAAACGCGACAATCAAAGGTTAATGGGTCACTCCGGTGGCGTTTGTGTACTTCTTCCTCATCCCCCAAAAGGTCGTGTAGTTTACAGCTTCCGCAGTAAGTTGCGCAGGGCAGGCATCATCCTATTAGGGGGTCGTTTAGTTATTTAAAAAAGTTGGGTAAAACATTTACGCGGTTTGATTATTTGTTCAAGCAATTATAAGCTTTGTTTTTTTGTTGTTGTTGACAAGCATCAAGTAGTCATGAAAGAGTTTCTAGCAATTTTTATAAATTTCAACATTGTTTTAATAAATCTTAAAATTTTTAAAAGAAAATCTCATAATTTCTTTGCTTTCTTCTTCATTTTGAAATCATATTTTAACAAACAAACACTACCATTAGCAGATGATCACACAAAACAAAACAGGAAAAAACAGAGATGAAGAAGAAAAGAGCGAAGAAAACGAAGATAACAATATAAAAAAAAAAGAATTTCCACAACCGATAAATAATATCGTGCAAGCGTAAGCAGTAAAAGAAGAGACGTACTAAACAGAAAAAACAGTAGTGTACTACGAACGTTTAACGTCTTGTGGAAATAAAAAGGTCATCTGTAGTTGACATTAAAATAGAAAAAATGAACAACCTAATAAACGATGCTTGTAGTAAAAGTCAGCAACAGAAAAATGGGTTTTTTCCTGTATTAGTACACAGTCAGCGGGCCCGCAAAGAAAATTAGTTAAAATCGGTTTGCCACGGAGCGTTTGCCGTTGTATGTTGTAGTTTGTTAGTGTCGCAAATGGTAAGATGGGAAGAATTTGCCAAACGGAAAGAGATAAACAATGTTTTGGGCAGTTTAGTAAAACACAGGATCATAGGTACTACCATTAACATAAACGTTAACAATTAAACATAAGGAAAAGGGATTGTTATTAATGGAACAAAACATTAAAAGTGGAAATCTAAAACACAGGAAAACTAATCACTTTGTTACCTTATAATTACGAACCATAAGGATTAGAAAGGGTCACAAAACAAACAAGGGGATATTGAACGGGGAATTAAAAAAGGATTAATTAATTAATTTCAACCAAAAGGAAAACAACGGAGAGGAATTAAACTAAGAACAACTAAGGGTTTTTAACAAAGGCGAGAGTGAGAGAGAGGGAAAAACAAATAAAAAAAAGATGGCAATACCATTTGTATCATGTCATTTTCGGCTGCACGCTTTTTGCCAACCTCCAGGGGAGACTGGCCACCCGACATGGACAGCTGGCTCGTCGAAGTGACAGCCCCGGGCGGTGGCGGTGGTGGTTGGATGGGACCCATGTTCGCAGCGGCAGCGGCGGCGGCAGCGGCAACAGCGGCCGCAGCAGATACGGGTGCAGTCTAATGATCGTTAAGGTTAGAGAGAGAGAGATAGACAGATGCGGTGTGTTGTGGTGTTTCGTACGTTGCGTATGCGTGTGTGTGTTGCGTGTTTGTGGGTCGTATGTGGGTGCGAGAGCGCATTCCGCATAATGCAACCGCAATAGCCAAGCGGGTAACACGTCCAGGTGCATGAGTCATTTGTGTGTGTTTTTGTAATTATAATTTTATATGTTGGAAATAAAACAGTCCATGTCAGTGGTGTTGTGAAAGGAAAGGTATTTCGTTTACGCAAAGTTTGTACAAAATCAGACGAATGTAACGATTTTTGTTTGTTCAAATTTCGTTTTCCATTTTT
>KZ061594.1:496693-553203 GCA_002091835.1 Anopheles maculatus | reverse complement strand
CTTAATACAAAAAGGGAAAGAGACAAATCAATACAAAGAAAACAAGGTTCGTACAAAAGAGTAGAAAACACAGGATAAAACAAGAGTGCACAATATACAGAAGTAAAAACAAAAAAAAACTAAACAAATAAGAGAAGGATGATGTAGGTAGAGTATGAGATAAACAAAAAAAACGAAGCAAAATTAAACGTGAAAGACAAACAACAAACTTATACGGTGCGATGGAAATATACAAGAAAGTACAAAAATAATGCAATTAAACAAATAAAAAGATATGAAAATATGAGCTGTAAAACGTACAGTAAAAGATAGATAAATAAATTGCTTCAGTTGATACTTAAGCTAAGTTGAGAGGGTCTTTTTTTTGTTTGAAGAAGAAAGCAATTTAACTAAAACATTTCTTCAGTTTGTCGGAAATCCACTGATGCTGTCTTGCGTCAAAAAAGCGTTCTTATAAAATGTGTTTCCATGTTTCACGCTAGCTTTGCGTTTGCCGTTGATGATGATCACTCACTTTGCCTGCTTTGTTTCTTATCATTTAACACTTAAACTATTTTTGTTTTTTTGTATGCTTTGTAATATTTTTCCCATACCACGTTGATATTCATTTTATAAATCTCTTATTGTTTTTTTTATTATAATTTGCATTTCTTATGGAATGAGTACAATTTGTGGAGGATTTTTGTGAGAGAATTTTGCTACCAGACGAATAAAAAGAAGGTTTTCAAATATTACTTCTAGAAGAATAGTTTGACTTCTGGCATTTCGCAGTGTCATATGGTGAAGAGCACATTACAATGACAGTATGATTGAAGAGAACAGAAAATTGCATGCAATACTAACTCATCTTATCGTGTTTACATGTAAAGAAAGAGAACCAAAAAGGGAAACAAAACAATAAAGAGCGAGAAAGAGAGCAGACGCAGCACAGAGATAAGATAAAATACGATGGACAGAGTTAAAGAGACACAGGCATAGGCGTTTGGTCCTTTGCGCTTATGAGCTGAGTTCTGCAGCCAAAACGTAACGAGCAAGTAAATGAAAATGAGTAGAAAAATGAGTAGAATGTGTTTTTTTTTTAATATTTACAATATTTGCTTCAATTCGAACGTATATGCTGCCCACAACAAACATTCCGAGCGTTTGCAGGAGATTTTTTTTAACTGGCATCAAGGCATAGCTAGTAGCTATGGCATCAACACAATCTGCGTACTTAAGAAAACAGAAGAACGGGCGTTTTCGCATATTTGTTTGCTGCGCTGAACATAACCAATAGAAGGAGCTGAAATTAAGGTTCGCTTTGCGTAACTTGGCATTTAAACTTAAGAGCGATAATATGACTTTTGTATCTGTTGTAGTTTGAATCATCGTTGGGAAGGATTTTTCAATTTGTCAGTTTTGGGTTTACACCTCTGCTTTCTTTCTCATTACGATACATCTACACGCTAGATCTACAACCACTACAGGGAATACGAGAAGGGAATACTATTCTACGGTTAATTATAAAAGATTAAAAATCTTAATACATTGTGTCACCGCTACTGACACGGTACGCGCTCTCTCTCTGCTGTTTTGGAGTCTCATGTTGAGGATGCTACGGGTTTCTTTTGTATTTTGTACGTTCCTGAGGGCCATCTCTTCTGGCTGCACAGAAGGATTTCTTCTCCAAAAGCTCCCTAGAGGTGACGTGACATGTGTTCATGTGCGTGTGTTTCGGGGTCGGGTTGTGTTCTGTGAGTGGTGAGCGCGGACTCCCTCGCGTACTAGAAACAATAGCTAGGCTACAACTTACAAACGATAGTGCGCGAAACTATTCCGAAAGGATGTTCTTTTATTACGGCAAAACAAACGGGAACTACGACGATGCAATGAGAATCGGTTTTTCGAACGATCTAGAATGTGTTGTAGTGTGTGTGTGTGTGTGTGGGATTTGTTGTATATTTGTTCGTTTGTTTGTTTTTTATCTATTGTTTTTAGTAGTGATAGTAGTTGCAGTTGGTGTCACTCTGGAAAAACGGGGAGGCAGGGTTTTTTTGTTGTTGTGAGAGGAGAAAGAGCAGAAAAAAGAAACACACAAACAATGTAGAGATAGGTAGAGAAGGTATACACATCTTTACAAAGAGAAGATAGATAGAAGAAAGATAGAGAAAGAGAGAGATAGTGTGAGAGAGAGAGAGAGACAGAAAGAATGATAGAGGAGGACAGAAAGATGGATTTTTATTGAGATAAAAAACGAAAAGAAGGCGCCATGAAGAACAATAATGGAAATAAAAATATAAAATCAAGGGGATGATTTAAAACAAGAATACAACACATGAAAACTTTAAGAAGATAACGAAAAACTCAAAACCTTTTTAAGTTTCAAAGAGGAAAAAACAAAAGTTGTTAATAAGAAGAGAAGCTTGTTTTTAAAATGTTAAATTAAAAACAAAACTGAACATAAAAATGTACAAAAATAAAGGGAAAATTGTTAACAGAACTTCACAAAACTTGAAAGCTTTAATAAAAGTATAACTCAATCAAGAAGATCGGCAAAATAAAAACGAAAACAACAAAAAACATGATGATTTGATGGAAGGAGAAGAAAAGTGGATGCGAAAGAATAAGGAAACAGAACAATAAATGATGGAAACACAAACACACATGATGAAGGTAACAACCGAACACACAACAAAAAAAACACAGAGAGAAAGAAAGAACAAAACAGAAAACGAATGAAACGAAAACAAAAAGTATAGAAGTATTTTTCTTTTTTTTGTTTCTTTTTTTTTTGTTTTGTTGTTTTGGATTAAATAGCCATACCGCGGTTGCGCGTGACTGCGCTGCTTTTATTTGAGCCTGCAGGTGCAAGGGAGGATGGAAGTAGCGACAAGGTTCACGAGCGCATCTACCCTTCACGGCATCCATGCACACCGTGACGGAACCGTCTTCGTGTGTTGTAACGCTCTCCAGCGGATGAGCAAAACGGCATTCGGACTCAGCTCGCTTGCAGGCACCGCGCATGAATTCGCGACATACCTAAAGACATTATCGGCTAATTGATGTTTGTCTTCACATTTGAGTTTTATGGGGGTGGGGGGGTAAGTGGAGGAGTTTTCGGGTTGGGGTTGGGGTTGATATTTTGGTAAGTTCTTTTTTTTCTTGTTTGTTTAATAAAAATATTTGAGGAAGGTTTGATTGTATGTTTTGTTGTTTGGTAATAATTATTGGAATATATGGTAGGTGGTAGTAAGAACGTGGGGGGGAATCAGGTTTTAATTGTAGTAGTTGGAGCAGTTTGCATAATTTGCTGTTTAGTTTTTGCTTTTTTTTTTTGGCGGGGGGAAGTTTTGTTGCAAAACGGGAAAACTTAGGGAGTAAAACTTAGTTAGGCGTTACTGTTCAGAACAGAGCGAGCTGTTTAGAAAATTGTTGGCAATGCAAAACGGAACAACGCAAAAACAAAATCCGAGAAACAGAAAAACAAAACAAAACAGATCAAACCAAGTGTGTTTGTAGTAGTAAGTTTTCGGGTGGCAGTAAGGTGGCAGCATAAGTAAAACAAAAATGCATAAAAATAATGCTTGCTTTTGGTGCTTGCTTGCTGTTCACTTGAGCCTGCCGTTAAACAGCAGTACAGCGAATAGCAAACAGAACACGAGAAGAAACAAACCAAAAAACAGCAGAAGGCGCAAACGCAAAACAGGGCGAGCAAGAGTAGCAGCGGTAGCGGCAGTAGCAGCAGTAGTAATAGTAGTTAGTAGTAGTGGTAGCAAATGGTTAGCAAACGAAATGTCAAAAAAATTGCAAAATTTCAAACTCTTGATAGTGATGTACTTTGCATCTTTTTTTTATGGAAAGAAACGTCAAGAGTTTTGATTTCATATTTATGTTAAAGAAAAAAACATAAAAGTGGCAAAAAAAAGCTTGCTGAGAAAAATGTTTTAGTAAACAGAAGAAAAACAAACGTCCAAAATACAAAACAATAGATGCACATCGAGGCACTGTCAAATGCGAGCTGGCAGCGTAAACTTTCTGAAGGTGTGTTGCTTCGAAGCGAATCATAAGGTGGCATCGAGCAGTTTGGAAAAATGGTGTAACTCATACGGAAGTTAAGTGTCAACAAAGAAGGAAACGTACGCGAGCGAAATACGAGCAGTGTGTTGCAGGTAAATCATACTGCTGATGTGTGCCGTGTTGGAATAGAGAAAAAAAGAAGGTTTTCGTGTGAAATTATGGAAAATTTGGAGCAATGTTTATTCTGACTAGTTAAATTAAAGAACATTTATCAAATTACAAAGAGAAAATATTGTTCGTTGCATAGATTTAGGGGTTTAATCAATTAAGCTCGAATGTTGATCTTTAGCCGCCTAAATGTATGCAGTGCGAATGACAAATCCATCTGTTTTATAAGTTTGAAACGTTTTAATGTTGTTTCTTGTTTTGGTTGGGATGATTGAAGTAATTTATTTTTTAATTTAAATTTTAATCAATTTATTTTAAGTTTTATATAAAGTTTATTCTATTCGAAAAGCTGGATAAGTCAGAATAAACAATCTCCTTGATTTTTACACGGCTTAAATAAAAAGGAAATAATACAATAAAATGGCTTTGAACATGTTTTGGGAGAAATTACCAGGAAATTGCGTATAGCTTGCAGGTTTGCTTATAAGAAATAAAATCAGTCTCCTCTATGGACCATCTTTGGCCGCTAATAAGGACACAAAATGATGCATTTCTCTCCGAAAAAAGAAAGTCAAAACTGTGATCACAGCATGTGATCACATTTCAAACTGTACTGTACTGGTAGCTGACACAAGTGAGAAGGACGACGAAAGGGGTAGTACTGAAGTCGTGAACGCGCCGAAAATGTTTCACACACGGGTTGCTTCTTCCTCTGTTGGCACCAGGCTCACAAGTGCCCACAGACACACGGAGTTACATTTAAATGTTGAACAAACAAAATGGTCGCCGGAGAGTATAAGGCGGATATCGAACGATTTCATTGTTGCTTGTTTTTGAAGACGTTTGTATCGTGGTGTGCGCGCGTGTGTGTATCTAAGAAAGGAATAAATGCAGGTTGTTCATACACACACGGAGCACAAGCACAATTGCAAACGCTTACAAATGGTGCAGAAAATGTCTTACGAGGGAAAAGGTAGCGAAGGCTGTTTTTGTTTGTAACGCACGATGAAACGTGGAATGGTGGATGTAATCGAAACATGTCGAAACTGTGACAGAGAGAGAGACAGATAGAAAGAAAGAAAGAGAAAAACTAAATCGTAGAGATAGAAGGGTAAGTAGAAAGTGAGGAAAAGCTTGTAGAAGAGTGACAAGGAAGTGAAGTCGGTGGTGTATCGGGAAATCTTAAAAGGGTGTTGTGTGTATGTTGTGCCGGAAACGTTGACGGCCAAAGAAATGACACCTCGACTGATGCGTGTACGGTAGAAGTCATGCTCGGTATATTATGAAGCTGGTACATAAAATCGAAACTTTTTCGAGGGAGCGAATTTGTTTCACTGTTCACTAAGGATTCTACGTCCTTTTTAACTGCTTCTGGTGAGGTTTCTAGTTGAAGAAGGTAGTATTGTTTTGTAAGGAAAACAAACAAACGAAGGGAAAGAAAACTAAACTGTTCGTTGAACTAAAATCTAGCAACTCTAGTAATGAAATCAGATCAGACAGTGAGGATGAACGTACAAACTCGAGTAAAATCAATGAACGGATGCAAGAAACAAGAGCCGGAAAGTGATTCTAGAAGCTAGAGAAAGGTCTATAAATCTAGTACATACGCTAAACGAAAACAAGTGTGTGCATTCACTAGTGTTAGAAAGGTTTGTAGAGAGTGGAAGAGAAAAACGGATGATACAATTTTGCGCGTCATTCAACCGTTGACCGCGTTGACGAGTTTTCTCTCTGCCTTCTTCCGCGAGTTTCGCTGTGTTGTTAGCTATGCGTTGCTGTTATCGGCTTATTAAACGTTCTTACGCAGCTATTTTACGCATCTGTACAGCAACGAGTAGTTGGTAAGAAACACTGAACACATTGGTAGAGGGGAAATGTAAATCACTATTCTAGGTTCGCGCTATTACTGGTTGTGAGTATTCGGTATTACACGTACATATACATACACGATTGTAGAAAGTAAACGAACAACAGCAAAACAAAAACAACGGATCATATCGCAAGCGAAACATGGCAGTATTGTTTTGATTTTTTCGTTAATTCAACTATACTAAACTATGCGTTTGGATGCTGGTTCGGATTCGATACCGTAGTTGAGATACGTCATCATACGTTTGCTTTGGAGTTTTCCGATGCTCCGAACGGTTGTTTTGTTTCGTTCTATTCTAGGTAGTAAGCATATCAACGCACCGATTCGGTTGACACCGTTTAGCAGGCTTAGGCTTTCTAGATAATTATCACTAGCTTTCTATTTATTGTAAGCAAATATAGGAACGAAAGCGTTTTCGGTGCGGGTTGCATTTAGTTTGCTCGTGCACAACCGGCACTCGTATGAACGAACTTCAAACGTGAGTTGATTTATTGGCATTCAATCAGTGAATGGTGGTGAAAGTTATTTATAATCCATTTAAAATCGATTCGGCGAACTGCGATAGCACGGAAGGTGGTTTTGCAGCAAACTCGTGTAAGCCACAGGTCCACCACAGGCTTGCAGTTAGTTTTTCACAGTAAGCCGGCAGAGAGGGGGCTGGTAACCTGTGGTTGGCATATGATGAACTTTGCTTAATGTTGATTTATTCATGCGGTACTTAATAATTAATTAACAGCCAGAGGTATGAGCTGCTGTCATGTTTCATTTGTTCTGAAGGCAATGCTTAGAAGGCGGGATCAATTCTTCCCGGGAAGAAGCAGTAAAATATGAACAGTTGAGCTTAAAATGGATAAGCTATTAATTAAGTTGAAACGTCCGCATGATGGAGGCGCCTGGTAGGTTTCAGTTTTGGGACCAAAATTACTATCCGCAGTTTATGGTTGCTAACAAATTAACGTCCATACGTTTCACATAAAAATAAAATTTTACGATTTGCTCATTACAACAATAGAATACAAATCAAAAACAAAATATCAATATCAAAATATTGAATAAAATATAAAATCTCTCTCGATGGAGACGCCTAGTACTTTACAAATAAATGCATCAAAATTATATAGCATCAAGAAGAGTATCAGCAGTATCGCTTTTCCGTAATTTAAACTGACCATTGCAACACTCCATAAACAGCCCGGTTTTGTTGCAGTGAACGCTCCATCACAACCCCACCCGGTTGCTAACATTGCCCCGGACATCGCCCGTATGCTGAGTTGGCATGTAGCTGCTGTGCGCACCGGGGGAACTGTACCCGCCAATCGATTGTAGGTCAGATCGAGCCGTCGCTGCACATTTCACGGTTGACCGGCCAAACAAATGTCCCTCCGTTTCGTTGCTGGAGCGGGGTGACAAGGGGAGGCGAAGTTCGCCGCCTGCATCCGACATGCAGTGTGCGCCATACAGAGGCACACACATAAACATGCATTGAGCCTTTTTCACGCTTGCCGGCGTCGATTTGTCACACACGCGCTGGCACACATTTGTCACATGTTTATTTGTATGCGAAATGAAAATCAGATTATGTTCCCGAACCGTACGTTCGGTCCATTTCACTAATGGGCGGCCCGGCCAGCCCACTTCTTTTGTGTACAGCTCCACAGCTGCTGTGCTGTGTGTTTTGCTAGCCAGCGAGCGAACCAGCACAGGAGCACACAAGAGTCTTATTTTGTTTTATTGGTCGGGCACAAAGGTTCTCCGCTTTAGCTAGGGGTGTGACTTTTGGGGGCAAATTTTGCAACTTCATCGAATCGAACACACGCACCACACACTGTTTGAATGAAGTCATTTAAATCGGTTTGATCGGTTTGATTTTGACCATCGGCAGAAAGAACGTTCGGATTGCTAACTGTCTCCGTTTTTGTTTTGGTATTTGTTTTTAGATGCCTCAAAACGTTTGAAGTTTCGTTCATATTGCTGGTGCACACTTTCGTTCTAATATAGGAGCGCGCGCGCTCTCGATATATCACATATCAATTCGTTTGTTTCCTTTAGCTTAATTTCTTAACCATCTAATAGTGAAGAATTGATTTTTCCTGCCGTCCTTTTTGTTATTTCGGTTTTACTTGATTTTTATTTTGGGTTTTTTTTCTATTATACTTTAGTTTCTATAGATTATGTGTTTATTTTTTTTTTCGATTTTTTCATATTGAGAAGTAAAAGAAACTTTTACAACCGTGCGCAGAAGCGTAGAGAGGAAAGATGCAGCAAGACAAGACATTGAGTTGATTTATAGTATATGTTGATATATTAAAAAAGAGTTAATATTTATAAAGTGTGTATTGAATATCGTTGAAAATGAACCAAATTTAATTAAACAAAAACGTATAAAAAGAAAAGAAACATAAAGTGTAAATTTTTGTTTGAAAACATGGTACATTCTGTTGATTAAACTCTTGTGAAAAGAACATTATTTACAAGTGGGGCAAACAATCTGATTTGATCGTCGGTAGCTTGTTTCTAACATTTACTTAATGTACGCTAGTTTTAATCTTCACAAAAAAAAAATGTACAAATAACAGTTAACAAAATGTGAGTTTGATTTTAGATTGGTTTCACATCGAAAAGCACAACAAAAAAACACTATAATTACTGTACAACTATATGCAAATGCAGACTGTTTTTGAAATGGATTAAATAGTCTTCTTTCAATGCTTCGTTCTCAACTTTTCGCAAAAGCAAGAAATTAATTCAATTTGTATGCAATTTAAAACAATTAAAACAACTCTTTTCCAAGTAAATCATTTGGAAACGCATTTGCGAAAATCGAAAAACGTTCGTTTTTACAACCTCACATTCAAATTTTGTGTACCAAAATGTACAAAACTATCGAACGGGCTAAAGACAAGGTACACATTTAGGTAACGCTGGTAACGAATGAACGAGTGAACAAATAAAACATTTAACAAAAATAAAAACTGTTGTAACGTAATTTAGAGTTGGGTGCAGTAAGAGTAACGGTTACCAGTGGGTAGTAGTAGTAGTAGTAGTAATAGTAGTAATAACTATGTATCAATTCATCTATGTACGACAAAAAAATCGGAGGTTTAACTCTTATCGGGAATAAAAGGGATCATTTGGGGGAAGATTGTTGGGAGGATGCACTAGATCTTACAGCTAAAGAGGCTCCCGACGGGTCGGGACTGATGAGTGAACAGTTAGGCAAACTAACGGAGTAACAGGTGGAGGCGGTAAGTGGGGGGGTTGGTTTTTTTTTCGTTCACATTCAATAAAACACACTATATTTATATATATATAGAAGGGGTGAGATATGGCCGGAAGCAAGGAACAGGAACGAATGGACGGGAAACACTGGGATATAAGGATCACTAGGGGGTTTCATTACATTTGGTTTTCATCAATTTCTAAGGAATACAAGTTTAACAGTGGTGGGATGATTTCGTAAGGAAACCATTCCAACCCCTTTGTAACATCTAGAGAATGGTGGGATTTTGGGGGCGGGGTGGTGAAGGTTCCGAGGTTGGTTTAACAAGAGTTGGCCAGTGGAACACCGGGAACACTTACCTCGAGCCTGTCGGAGCGTGGAATTTTCTGTTGCGTCGAGACGACGGCCTGCTGCACTACCGGGCCCAGCTGGGACACGCTGGACGGGTCGGAGACGGGACCGAGCAGGGTCGGTACCAGGTGACCGGGTTGAAAGTATGGACTGTACGTGCTCGCTGGCATACTAGCCAGGTAGGGATTGGTTGCCTGTGTCAGTTGGGGGGTGAAGATTTGTTTCGCGGAGGGGTTGGGAGCAGTGATTGAAGGGTGGTGAAAATTGCATTTTGGGTAAGGGGGAGGGTGGAAGGAGAGAGAGAGAGAAAGAGAGAAAGAAAAACGAATTAAAGCGATTTTAGTTAGCCACAACCACCCACTGTTTGATGGGGTGGTTTTTCACGGGAGAGGGGGGTTTTGTTCGGCGGGGGGAAAGGTGGGGAAGTAGGGTGGGGAGATTGGTGGCTTATTAGCGATTTGCACCATTCTCGCATTCTGTTTGGGAAACGGGGGTACACATCAAATGCGATCAGCCTTTAAAGCGCTTATCTATGCTTTTTGCGGATATTGAGGAATAATTTGTAGAAGTTTTTGAGGAGATTGAGGGGAAAGGTGGAGAAGGCAACACGGGTGCATGTGGGTGTACGAACGCTTGTGTATGTGTGTGTGTGTGTTTTGCGACATTGAGAGAGATGGGAAGGGTTGTACATAATTTCAAATTTGATTACTGAGGTTTTATAGCAAGGTTTTTTGCTGTTTGCCGCTAGATGGCGTCATACTAAAACAATCTTAAGTGAACTGTGGTAAAGATCCCACTCTGCTAAATAATTCTTGCTCTTTCTGATATCAGTTAAACATAAAAGCATCAATAATTTGCTATAAAAGAGAGCGATTTAGTACAAAACCAATAAGTACACATCTACAAAACATCTAAACTTAAGTTGATTAGGTTTTCGCTGATAATCATCTGTAAGCAAACAGCAACAACACCTATAAAACCCTCCGTAAATTGTAACATCTTTTCTAGAAACACTAAGAACACCATTATAGCAACTCAAGTAACTAGGCTCATGCACCTCGCACACACGCACACGCCAGAAGGGCTACACCACAGCACACACACACACATACATCGAAGCCCCACACTATCGAGAAGCGATCCGCAATTGCGGTCGCCAACTGATCTAAAGAGGTAAAGAGATAATTGGCAACTGAAAAAAAAACAACTGCACCAGTCGGTAATGGTTTATGGGTTAATGACTCTAAAAAGGAAGATGGCGTGAAATGGCAACGAAATGGATGGTGGTGGTAGTAGTAAAATGATGATGATCGGAATGTCGGAATTTTGGTCGCCCGCCCGCTCTACACTTCCGACACTCTCTCTCTCTTCTATATAGAAAAAGAAACATGAATAGCGACAAAACACGCACACACAAACACACACACAAAAACACGGGGTCTTGACCCGTTTACGTAGAGCAGCAGCAGCAGCAGCGTTGGTGGCAGTAGTAGTAGTAGTAGCAGCAGCAGTATCACAAGCAGCACCCACAAGAAGCAGCAGTTGAAGGAAAGCCTTGAGAGCATCGGCCAGTGGATTATGGCTTGCTGGGTTAACTTATATGCACGTGGGGCTGAACGAAACTAAGCACTAAAGGACAAACCCGCCTTATGCAACAGTCGCGAGTCGTGCACCAGAAAGCGCACAAAAAAAGGGACACGTGTGTTGGCAGTGGAGGCAGTGTCCCATCTGTTGAATCTAAATGGAAGCATGCAATGAGGCAGATTTGGTTTTTTTTCTCCTCTTCTGTAAATCACTAAACAACGAAAGCACACAGGGAGACACGCTTAACCTAGTAGTAGTAGTAATAGTCACTCTCTAAAGCACGCATACAGAGTACAAGGAATACACACGCGAAATGTATGCCCACCCACGGTGAACATTGGCAAGCTTATCTAAACTCGGCAAAACTTCATCGCTTCACGGAAGATGCTTGAAGCGGAATTTGTTTTGATTTTGTTCATGCAACTTCAAATACGGCAATAATTGATGGGTTTAATAGAAAGAAACACAATGATTGAACATCCGTTCTTCAGAAATGGCTCAGCGTAAAAGAGATCATTTCATAACGTAATTAAAAACAAACAAAAAATTCTCAAAAGATATGAAAAAAGAGGAACAAAACGTGAAACTCATAGGAAAACTTATTCTAGTCGCTAGTTTTGACGTTTGCAGTGGAAAACATAATGAAACACAACAGTAGAAATGTAAAACAAATGAAACATTTTCCGTAGAGAGGAAGATGTTGCCGTTACATTGATTTGGAAAAGAGTAATAGAGATGATAAATAGTAACTATCAGGTAACTAATTCGTTTTAAACAAACCGGGCTACACACATCCGGATACAGATACAGATAGCGATAAGAAGTGGTAATATGTTAGTAAGTAGTAGTAGTTAGTAGTTTTAAGTGATATTAAATATGCAGCAAAAAAACGTTGGCAAAAAGGAAAGACATGTCTAGAGATATAATGGTGGCGATCTCTGGCAGTGTCCAACTAGACTGTCCTCTACCTTGCCAGAGATCCGAAAATACGGAGCAAGAGCTAGAGATACAGAGAGCGCGAGAGAGATAGAGATGTGGTTCATAGGCAGTGAGGCTGAGGGTTGAGATAGACAGAAAGAGATAGCTAAGAGGGGTGGGTTTGGTTCAAAGGGGGTTGGTGGAATGGTGGTGGAGCAAAGAAAAGAATGGATTGTTTGGCTTTTGTCACCGGCTGTTACGGTGTGAGTAATTACTTTGCAGGTGGTGGTAGTGTTGTTGTTATTGTTGTTACTGTTGCCATTGCAGTGGTTGCTGGTGTTACTGTTGACGCCGGGCGCACTGTGACTGTGGCCGTTGACCGTGCTGGTACCGTTGCTGTTGGTGGTGGTGTTGGTGCTACCGATGCCGCTAGTGCCGTTACAGTGCGTCACCCCGTTCGTTGGCGGCGGTGCATTACCGTTGTGATGGGTGACGACCGCACTCGGGCTGTGGCTGACGACGTACGTCGTGTACGGTGGTGGCGGTGCCGTGCCCCAGGCCAGTGTGAAACCAAGGGCAGCGGCAGCCGCCGGTGGGCCGGCCGTCGCCACCGTCGTCGCAACCGTTGCGCCGTTCTGACGTTTCGGACGTATCACACAAGTGGGCAAGTGGGCACGATAAACAGTACAGATAGGTGAGATAGATTTAGAAATAGAGAGAAAGAGAGAAGAGAGAGAGAGAGAGAAAGGGAGAGATAGTAATATGAACGCAGAGAGACACGAAGGTAACGATGATGTTCCACCGGTGTTGATATTGGGAAGAGATGTCCAACCGTGCTCCGGGGGCTGTATTAGTTTGGTTAATTGGTTTAGTTTGTTATTTAAAGTGTCGTTAATGTCACTTTGACAGGACCGTGATAGTAGGATGCTTCATGTGAAAGCCAATTGCATGACTTTAGGCGTCTTTTATTCAGTCAATACTTTAATCATGTGACATGACTAAATGTATGCAATCTGAGTATCATACGGCGTCTTACGATTGTGAGCTTGAAAGATTCCATTACGACGCCTAGGAAGCAACTTGACGCTATTTATCGAACAAGAATAAGTTTCGGGAGAAGATCTGTGTGGGAAGATTAACTCGAACGCTAAGAGAATGGTAACATTCGGCAGTCACACGGGATGAAATGATCTTGCTTTGCGGGACGTTTGATTGAAGTAACAGATACGGGTACTAAGCGTAAAAGGCAAAGAAGAAACTGAGGCAAGCATCACCCAGTAGGCAGAACCGTGCAGAACAGCGGAAGATGTAGGCAGATCATTCATTCACTCGGAACAATGCTTGAAGATATCCGGATGGAAGGTTGTTGAGCATAAGCAGCGTCGGTTTGATCCTACGCTTCCTAAATCTTGTAACTAACCACTACCTAGCTCTAGTCCACCTAGCCACCTAGGAGATCAACCTAGCCCCAAAAAAAGCAAAAGCACTTCAGAGTTCCAGCAAGTTCCTGCGCTAACGAAGCTCGCTGTTGGTTTGCGCGATGGTCTGGTGGCTTCTCCCACGACAACCTACACTACAGATACGGAGGCCATAACAAGCGATACTGTGATACTGTCATCAGAGCCCCGAAAAAGCTGCGCGTAGCGGTTTGAGGAGAGAACATCGCCACCGTTCCACCCAGAGGCCAAGAGGAATCAGATGGTACGCTTACCGATGTTTACCGGGAAGAATATCACGTGAGCGATGACATATGCGGGCAAAGACTTTTCGTCTGATCGAACGCCAGCTGCACTAAAACGCGTCCACGTTTAGGTCTGAATACCTTCAAAAAAATTACAACAGAACAACAGGTTGAGTTAACGATGGGTTAACGCTAGACGGCAGAGTTGGATCGTGCAGGCGCCGTGATGGAACAGTTTCCTAACAACACTTGACGGGTTCCGTGCTAAATTTGTGTACGCTTCCACGCTGTCAAGCAACAATAGGGCGTAACGTTGGACGTTGTTTTGTGGTGAATAGTGTTGGAGCGTTTGTTTTTTGACTTCCCGGTGCTTCAACCGTTTGACGAGAGTTTTCTAGAAGAGCATTTGGCAGCACTTCATTTGCCTCAAGGTGCTGAGGTCGGGTCTGCTCCTGAAGGACACTCCGCAAGGGACTACGTGCTCGTTACTGGCGCACTGTACATCACTAATTGCTGCTCGCAATGAGAGAGGTGAGAGTTTGGTGCAAAATTTCGAATTTCCGATTAAACCAGCAGAAGAATAAGCTGACGGCAATTAAAAGTCTGGAGCAGTCCCCTGTGACACACGGTCCCACAAAAACCGCACGTACTTCGGAGGTCAATCGGAGTGGGGGAAGTTTGCCACGACGAATATAATGAGATTATGAAGCAGCGAAAGAAATCAGAAACGGGAAAGTTGAGTAATTTGCGTAAGATGCTAAGTAACAAACAAAACTTTGGAAAAACAAAAAAATCAGCTTGTTTGGTGTTTTTGGTTGTATTATACTCTGCTTTTCTGAGCTTTGGAATATGATTTGTAGTGTGCTTTTAACGTTAGGATATCTCAGGCAGTTGCAAACCATTAGTCTTTCACACAAGAAACGTAAACGCTTGCTTCGTTTTTACGGACGATACATGATGGAGATGTTAGTTCTCTAATGCAGCACAGGAACAGCATCCATTTCGCCAACCATACACACAGCATTCACACAAGAACCGTTCACACCCATCGCATGCAAGCTTTTTTCGAGGGTCGCATCGCTTCCGAAGACCGCATTCTTGAAGTCGGGTTTGACGATCTGCTTGGATCTGCTGCACACTTGCCTGCTGCTGCAGCTTTTGTAGTTGCGTGTGGTTGTGTGGATGCAACTACCCGCAGTGGGCACGCACCTTCAAACGAAATCATAACGAGCGAGCGAGCGCGAGAGAGAGATAGTGGGTTGTGGAGAGGCATGGTAAGCGCGCAACATAAAGTGTAATGAGAGCTGTTTTCGGGGCTGGGAGATGAACATTTGATGACAAGTGGTTGCGATGATTAAGTTGGTGAAGTTCCACCGTCAATGAATGAATTTCGAAAGGATGAACATTCCAATTGCGCAATGATGAGTGAGCTTGATGGTGGAGCAATTAGATTGGGGTGGCAAATGAACCATCAACGGGAACGAAATAAACTAAAAATGCACAACATGGTAATGAAGAGCTTTGTCGTGGGACTTGGTATGCGAGTAGAGAACCAGTATCGTAGGGCATATCAAGAAGAGTTTTTGCTGCACAATTTCGACAAAGGTAACAAACATATCATCTAAAACCAGCAGAGTGATTGATTAAAATCGTTGATCCAACCGGACAGCTGAACGAATCCTTCACGAACGCTGTGGATCATGGGCTGAAACTGCCCAGGGGGGGGTGTGTATGTGTGGGTATAGGGATTGGGCAGGGAACTTACCACTGCTGGCACTTGGCCGGGCAAAACCGGCTGGCCGGGTGAAATTCCCATCTGTTGCATCAGGGCGTTCTTCAAGGCGAGATGGTTTCTTCCGTTAATCAGCAGCTGGTCCTTCAGGTGCTGTGGAGGATGAAAGTATTTACACGGTGGTTTCTCACGATTGCAACGACCCTGGAACAAAAAAGGAAAGGCGAAAAGACAAGGAGAAAACGTAAATACAGATATTTAATTTAGGGATACGCCTAAAAGTATGCAATTTTATTACAACTACGTAATTTTTACTTTAAAACTATCCATAAAGAAATAAGATACCACTAAAGAGTGGCGAAAATGTTCAAAGAATCACCTTACCACAGTACAGAACTCACTGATGTCTCGACCGAGTGTTGTGACAATATTAATATTTGTTCGTGCTTGTACCGATCGGAAGCATTGGTAAAAGGCATGCTCGACAAGCAGGCAAAGCTCGACATGTTTCTGCTCAACTCTAGACATCTCGTAAGAAACAGATCTGAACCGTTTCTATACACAGCGCAGCAGCAGTGTATTGGTGTGCTGATAGGACACGACGGCCACTGGAGGTTTCCAGCCCGAGTTACCCCGAGGGGTGCGGACCAAGTACATGCAATAGGTAGGCACGACCATGTTCTCTATCCATCCCGGCTCTTCTTTGGAGTGTTGTCAAAATAAACCCACCGGTCGTGCTGAGGGTTGCCGAGGGTCAGAACATTGCTGTATCATCTGGATGCATTCGCTGGTGAGGATTGACATCGGGCCAGGGAAAACCCACGAGAGTGAAACGTTGACGGTGTACATGAGCTCTGAACCGTTTTGTGTGAAGTCAAACCTTCGCCAACTTCAAAACCCGTGCGCACAACAAGCCAGCCCGGAAGTCAGATGCGAAAACCACTGCAACGTGTGTGTGTGTTTGTGTGCCTGGTCTACTAGCTGCGAGTGGCCGTTTCACTCGAGTTTGCTGTAGACACGTCCCGGCACCGTGCCGAACCACACAGCAAACCGTTCGGGGTGTGCATCTAATAAACGGTATTATATCGGTAGGCGATTTGTGCAATTAAATTTTCAACTTTAATTGAATGTAACGAAATTAATTGTAGCCTACAGGGAGTGGTGTGCCCGTGCCAACAGACGTGCACCGTACAGCACCTTTTCGTTTCGCTACTTGTACATGTTTCGAGACAAAATTAAAATACCCCACCCACTGTTGGGACGTGAAGCACTGTGCAGTTGCAGACACGGACGTCCATGCATAGGTCATTTTATGGGTAGCAGCAGCAGCAGCAGCACAAACCAGAACACGGACAAAACCCGAAGCATATGTTGTGTGTGTGTGTGGCTTTCATTTGCGTTCCGGTTCCCGTTCCTTTTGGTCACCATTTTGATTGAGCTGT
The DNA here is from genome assembly GCA_002091835.1 of Anopheles maculatus. Lineage (NCBI taxonomy): Eukaryota > Metazoa > Arthropoda > Insecta > Diptera > Culicidae > Anopheles > Anopheles maculatus. The sequence goes on along the minus strand of KZ061594.1, from coordinate 536,241 downwards.
TCCGAAAAATCATTTCCACTGTCGGTGGAAGCTTTTTATAAGCCGATTTAGTACAGCAGTGTGTGCTTGTAAAGTTGCACCCATTTCATTGAACGCTGGTACGGCGTCTAATGGAGTCTCGTATCAATTACATTCGAACGAGAGCAAAACCGTGCCTACATGTATGCAATGCGTAATGCAAAAGGCGCTTAGTTAAAGGGTTGCTATAAAGAAGCAAATTAATATCCAAACAGGCTACTACCGTTCAACTTTTGAAACATTAAACGTTAAACAGAGAGGCGGGTTTTTTTTAAATAAAAGCATCCCCTAAAAGTATGCAATGGTCCGAAAGAGGTCAGCCTTTAACGATGGGCGGTAAAAATGGTTGTCATCTTCACCCGATACCGACCGAGTTCACCGTTCAAAGTGGTACTTCTCGCCTCCGTTGAGTGATGGTTTTATGCGTTATGAGCGCGCTATGACCCTGTTGTATTTTATTTTCGTTAATTTATTTATCACCGTAGTGAAGCTGCCGAAACTGTCCACCTCACAACTGCCCATTCGAGCTTTATCCCCATCAAATTGGCACTCGGATGAGGTTTTTCGCTTGCGTGGGTACTCGGGTACGGAGCCGGTTCGGTGGTTTTTCCCCAGTACTTCTGGAACAAAACTTCGTCAAAAAACTCACCACACTCCCCCGAAAAACCCGGTAACCGCAGAGTGCTTGTAAAATATAAATAAAATGCAAAAATGACTCGCTAAGAGGTTATGCGTGTCGACCGTTCGCTGAGAGTGTCAATGGAAATGTGACATGCAATGTCGACGGGAAACAACGGGAAAAAAAGTTCTCAAATTTTAACAACGCACACACAAATAAGCTTACTTTTATGATTATCCCTTTCTCATCTGCATGAGACCCTTTTTTGTTTGGTTGGAGCCGCCCTCACTTTCCTTAATTTTTAGCGTTCTTTACAGCGATGAGTTTTTTTTATTTATACGCTCTTCTGGCGTCGTTCGCTTTCACCGTTCGGTTGGAAAATGATGTTTTAAATAATGAAATAAAAAGTGCGACGACAAGTGCGGTGGTAGCCAGAAAATTGAGCCAGCCTCCACAGCAGCTGGAATGGTGATGGCGAGAAAGTGTCAACAAATGAAAAGCCCATCGGTTGGTTTCTTGTTTTTGGTGGCAATGTTGGGCAAAGGTGGGAAATCGGCGAGGTGGTGAGCGCATAATCGTAAAAGAAAAGAACACAATTACTCATTTTAACACCGTGCGGGGTTTTCTGATCCTTGTTCTTTTTTTGTCTTTTACGTTTTTATTCGCTTCATCTCCACAAGCTCTTAATTAAATTAAATTTACGATCTTTTGAGTTTGCCACACATGTACTGTGTGTGTGCGTGTGTGTGCACACTGACTAAAACACATTCTCCCGCAGTCTGCAGACATGTTCGAGTGCCATCGAACTGCTGTCGAATAAAGTTGGCACAAATTACGAACGACTCAGGTGGATGCCTCACACAGTCAAACACACGCCCAGGTAAACGGTAAACACATCTTTCATCTCTCTTATTAAATGATTGCTTTCCACCCGATGGTGTGTGCGTGTGTGTGCCCGGTTGTTTTAACAGCTTACCCTCCGCCGAGGCGTACAAAATGAGGCAACAAACTACCGTCACAAAAACCATTCCGATGGTGGCGAAAAATTGCGCTTTTCCCACCATGTTTTCGGCCATAACTTTTGTCTGTGTGCGGTTGTGCGTTCTAAATCACTCTTGTCGCGCCATTTCGCCCCAGGACGCCGGAGGGCGGTAGATGGCTGTGCGGAAAATGGTGCACACGGAGCTAATGGAAAAGTAGAATAAAGTGAAACATATCTCTGGCACCGGTTCCCATCCCCCCACAAACACGTGCACACACCGAGTCCTGCAGAAGGCTCTCTCGGCCGGGTGACGATGATTTGCCTTCACGTGAGCATCGTAATGGTGATGGAAACTCCCGTAGTGCGCATCCAGTGCGCGCGTTGTATGGTGAAGTGGAAAATGAAAACAATATTCATTATCATTATGATTACGATCAACATCAGTCTCCCGTTCATCATCCGCAATGGTTGCGCCGTGACCAAAACCGGCTGAACGTTGAGAATGGAACGATCCGAGCGGCCTGGGAGGTTTGCTTTCATTTTTTGGTTGCGGTTCTTAAGGCCTAAGGGTAGGTTGATGGATTGCGGTAAACGTAAACGGATGGTTCGGTGATTGGAAGCGAGACGGGAGTGACTGCTGCACCATTATGGAAAGTGAAAGTGGAATTCTTAACGGGGCGGGAAAAGCTAGCAAGTGAAAATGGAGAAAATTAAGTTGGCCAAAGTGAAGCACCATTCGCTTAACCAAATTTATTTATTTTTTGCCGGGGGAGGGGAAAAGCCAGGCCTTGCGATGGCGATTGTCCTGTAAAGGAAGTGTTGTGTTATGAAAGATGATAGAATAGCTATTCTTCCCATGAAACTAGTCTTTTAGGTGACAGTTTTAAAACAGATTATTTCATCGCAATGGTTGACAACTTGGGAAATGCCTTATTGGTAACAAATCGTTGTAAAATATTGTTTTGTCATTTGTCTAACAATGTAAGCATTGAAACGCCCAAAAATATGCAACATTTACACATTTTTATTTTCAAAAACGAACTCGGCGTTAGAAAGCATCGTTGGAAACAATGTTAGAAACTTTAGATCATTCAAGTAATCTTCTAACAACTATAGTACTGATAATAAGAATAACTTCTTGAAGCAGTTAATAATCGACATTTCACTTTGCGTTACATCTATAATCTTTGTTCCAAACTTTTGTCCAGTATATCAATACAACTGGATGATGTTATCGAGACCGACAAGACCGATTCGTTGGATCATTTCTCCTACTCAAACGATCATTTTAAACTACTGTCAGTTGAATGGAAGGATCCTGCCTCAAAGCATTATCGCATGATATTGAGTGGCCTACATTTAGGCGTATGCTTTTTGATATTTGCTAATCCAACATTCTCAATATGTATATTTTTTTTTATTACATATGTTTATATAAATATAGTTTGTAATAGAAAAACTACCAAACAACTGGCCGTATTAAGGATGGAAGGCACTTACAAAACAAACTTGAGTTACCATAAAATCAAATTCTACTCTAAATGATTAAATAAAAACATTTATTGCATACCTGCAGGCGTTTGAAACTAGGAATCATCCCACAGCTCTAATTTCAATTTTAGGGTATGCGTATGACAACAATGTAGTCTTTGCATTTGAATTTGAAAATAAATATTTGCAATATCAAACGCAACATTGGGATTGCATAGATCAAGGCGTTGAAATTGATTCATTTTCATTGATTCAAAGCCTGTCAAATCTTTTATTTTGCCACCATTTTGTCTTTTCTGCTTTCCCTTTTTATAGCATTTGTTATACTCTTAATAAAACAGCAAATTTTCAAAACGTTGTTAATAAAACTAGTTCACTTGCCGCTCGATCACATGTTCACCCACCACAAACCACAGTCTACTACATCGAACACACGACGAACCGAACACAACGGATACGACAATCATTAAATTCTAATCGTTGCTTTGGCGCGCCAGAACAAAATTACTCGCGCGCCCATCCGTCGAATGGGTGTCCGAGAACTTTCGGACCGGATGTACGGTCGGAACTGCGATGGCACACCGGGGCGGGAGGCATGCAAAGAAACAACCAGACGCGTAAGGGCAATAAAGCTGACTAGACACAACGTCAGGCGCCAGAGCGACCCCGAACCGGGCAGTAAAAGTAAAAGCGGATGGCTTTCCTTCCGGTTCAGTTGAATCGGTTCGGGGTTTTACTGGTTTTCTGTAAGGATGGTCGCTGTCTCAAATCGCTCACCCCGCAGTTCTAATTCTGCACGAAATGTGTCGATGGGTGAAATTTATAACACGTATCCGTTTATGCGCTTTTGCCCGTGCAAAACACGAGTCCGAGGTCAGTGCGGGACTGTTCGTTTTTTTTTATTTCTGCTGAATCCATTAACGATTAGCACCGGTCGTTTTGTTGGGAATGAAGCGAATGGACGGCGAAAGGATCAGGATAAGAAATATCTCTCTTGGGATATAGCAATGGATGGTCTAACATGGCTCCGTTTTGGTGTGGCAGCGTAGTAACAGCGAGAAGGAGACTTGTTTATGGGTCTTCAAGGATGGTATTGGATCGTTTGTTTAACATATTTTATTAGCTTAAACAAAAGAGCATGTCCAAATTAAGCCTTTAGAGAGTATACTTTTTTATTCCAAATTGTAATGAATGCTTTAAAACATAATTACAAAATATAACTGTGTTATTTTGTACAACAAATTGCATAACTTTAGGCGTTTTTTAATATAGATTTGTTTTTCTCATAATTACACGCCTAAATGTATGCAAATCGTTTGGCAAATTGTTCTCTAATGATCCACTTCAACGAGAGTTCTCTTTATCGCACTGTAAGAAAGAAAGGATCGTTACAGTAATTGCATAAATTAAGCAGTAAGCAATTTTGTTTGTATGGAATAATGTCCCGCTCTTATTAGCACCCATAATAAATTTCTGCTAACTGGTGCAGTACCTACCACCCCGTTCTCTGTGTACAGCACATTGAATAAAACATTTTGCAACGTTATTAAACAAATCACCCGCTGCGGCTGGACGGCCTTGGAAGGTACGAGAAGGAGTGGTTCTTCCTATTTTTTACTCCGCACAACACAAACAATTCACGCGCAAATGGTTGCATACGAGCAGGGGCTTGACAGTAGCTGCTAACGCCTACCGAAAAGCGATGGCCATTTGGTCACGAACGGTGCATACCAGCACGACTCGACTCGAAATCCTGCCGTAACGCCCAGAAACAGCACAGGACTTTGTGGACAAGGGTCGTGCTGGTGGCATAAATGGCGTTATACATCGCCTGCAGCTTCTCAACACTTTTGTCCTCACAATACCACTGTATGTAGTTTTTGTTTGTTTCAATTGCTAATTCAACAAGTACTCAAGTCTGGTCGGTGGTTTTTGGGAGGAAGAAAAGCTTTTGAAAGCGGGAAACAAAGCAGAAAACAAAAACACCCATCCCGAATGGAACCATTTTGATTCCCAAGTCCGCCATTCAACACAGAGCTTAGAACACCGACTCTTTTGGGGTTTTTTTTGGAAGCAGTGTCGACGGGACTTGGTCTTGGTTTTTCATAGAAACAAATAAGTGCACACTTGTATGCAGCAACGAAATGACCTTTTCTTTTTCGTTGATCTTTTTTTTAACGGCAGAACCACTGTTTCCGGTTTGTATTCACGCCTTTGCATTCATTGGCAATAAACATATGTTATTTGGGGAAAGGTTATGATGTTCGCAGTTGTCCTTGCAACTGCCTCTACTGCTCCAGTTTGTTGAGAAGTCGTTTGTTCTCTTGTTGCTTTCAAGTACGGTCTACAGAAACCAACAAACGAATCTCCTAAACGGACAACAGAAGAAGACAAACAACCTCGAAACCAAGTTCTACCGTAAGGGTTTCTTTCCTATTCTCAAAGTTGTTTCCTTCCAAAGCAACAGTGGCCATTCTTCTAGCTTGAGGTTTGCTTTTTTTGTCCGCTCATGATATTGTTTGCACTTGAAGAATACTCCTGCACCGGGAGGCTCCTGGTGTTTCTCATTTGTAGAAACACACCCTCGCTAAGCCTTCCTAGACTCCGCTCAACAGACTCCAACTGTCTGGTGGCCACTAGACAGACGATGCGATGCCCGGTGGCAAAATTGCTCTCGTCGTGTGTCGTTTAATGCTCGGTTTGCGGTGTTGTGTTCGTCTTAATGCGTTCGTTCCGAGCAGGACGTCCGGACGCCATCGTTTGTTGGGCGTCGAGTAGTTGGTGGCATCTCTTCTGGATGCTTCCGGATGATGAGGAACATCATGGGGCGGACAAAAACAAAAACCGAATCTCCGGTGTTTTTTTTTGTTGTTCCCCAACCTTGCTGCATACAGTGTGAGTGGGTGTGGTGCATTTACACCTTTGGCTTGGCACTGTGTGACACCCTGCACGTGGAAGAATTGGCATCGGGCATGACCAAACGATCGTGGAACGGGTACAGAGAGGAAGATTTATGAGACGGTGGTTAGTGTAGGCAGTAGAAAGACCTAAATGAGGACACGGAACGACAAGACGTCGCTGAGCGCGTGCACTGAGCAGAGAAGAGAGACGTAGCGCCATCTGACGGCATGCATGAGAAGCACCAAGTGTCAAATCGTTGTCGCCCTGTTGCGCGCGTGTTGAAAGCCAGGGAATGAGTGGGAAAGAACGAAAGAAAAAAAAAAGCAAAAGATCCCCACCAGAAGGATCGGAAACGAGAACAAAAGGGTGTTTTCATACGACAGAAATTAAGTGCCAGTCCTTTCAAGTGTCATTAATTCTGGGGGCCTTCGCTCCTTTTTCTTTGCAGAGCTAGGTAGAGTTGCTTGCTCATGCTTGGTGCCACAGACCTATTGTTGGGGTTTTTTCTATGTTTTTTGCTCTCTCCCGCCCAAACGGGAACCTTCTTGTCTGGCTCGTGGTACGATATAAGGATGAATTATTGTGATGCTCTTGCGTTGCCGTGGGTAAAGAAGCGCCACGTCCCGTGTGGACGTTAGAAGAAGAGCTTAATTTTCTACTCATTTTATTCTACTGCTGCCCTCTACCGGGCACTCATCTACTCAAACCTGTTTCCAAGAAGATGCGGTGCAGCGAGCAATATAAAACGCACGACAAAACACCTTGCCCGGCGTCGGTGTGAGAAACAACTTCCGGTACGGGGCGTAAAGCACAAAACAGAAAAAAGATGCCCAAGCACCAGAAACTTGCTGCTGCAGCACAGCACCCGGTGGAGAAGGACCGGGAAAGATCTGGGAAAGATAATTTAATCAACGAGTTTGTTTTGCTACACGTCTGCTATTGAAGTTTATGATTCTTGTGGCCGTTGTCTAAGCACGCGGGAAAGGTTCTGCGTGTCTTTTTTTTTGTTGCTGTTGCCGTCCCGAGACGTTTTTGCTAGTGCGGAAGAATGATCTGTTGTGGAGCTATTTGTTTGCGAGTTAGGAGAAACCGCAGCGAACCAGCAGCAGCGGATGAGTGGAGGAGATTTGTTTTTAAATATTAAAGCAGGAAGCAAACGATTTGTGCTTCCTGATGAGCAGGGTGGAGCTGTAGTGAAGATAGCCAATTAGCTGTGTTTGGGTTTGAGGATTATAGCATTACAGTTGGGAGCTTTACAGCTCTTTGCCGGAGTTTGGTAAGCAGTAATGTACTGTTTATCTCAAATAATTGGATGAACAAATATACACCCCAAAGGTAATGCGTGTCTTCAAAAATTGAAGAATGAATTGAGATAGAAAACTTTACATTGTGGTCACCAGTTTTAATAAATATATTAATAATTAAATTTGAGTAACCAATAGTTGATTCAGAAATTGGAATTCTCTATTCATTATTTCAAAACCGCTATAAGAAACCAATCCTCAGATACTATGGACTCGATTGTGGATCGAGCTTTTGGATTTCTTGAAGTTCAAGCTATTCAATTCAGCTCTTTAAAGCTTTTCCACCAAACAAATATAGCAAACGAAAGCTGGCCCCCGCATCCTGCTACTCTCGTATATCCTTATCTCGTCTCCAGCTTTGTAAGCACTCACCTAAGTTAATTTGTTGCAATAGAAAACAACCCAACCACCGCCAGCTATTGCTATTGAATCAAACCTGTGTACACACGGGCTCCATTACGCGGAAAGCAACAGGATCGTCGGAAGAAAAAAAAAGCGACAAAACCAACGGAAACCCATCTCTCTCTTGACGCATCGTCGTCTACATGGGCCATGTAACCGGATAGAGCTAGGATAGACATACCCTAGACACGATGATACTGACCACATCATACCCTGACACACACACATATACACTGCCACGAGTCCACAAGTTGGTAAATATTTTCACAAAACCGGACCCAACGCTAGTCCCCGGACCGAAGGGTGACACCGTCTAACACACCAAAAACACACACACACAGCACCGTTGTGGTATTTCGCTGCAAAACACCTTCTCACCGTACCGGATACGATCGGTGTGGCGAAAGCGGATGTAGCATGGCGGTTTATTAAGGTTTATAAATATTTGTTTCCAACCACCAACGCTGTAAGAGTGATCCGTTTTGCCGGTTTCGGTAGAGGTTGTTATGGTGTACGGTGCGGTGTTGCAGGAGATGCAGGAGATTAAGAAAGGAGCGTCGAGTTGGTTCTATTCAACTGGACGTAGCAGTCCTCGTGGGAAGCGGAGAAGGAGCGAGAGATACTGTCTAAGGGCCTCTCTAGTCAATATTTTTCTACTTTCCACGGTGAGATCCACTATCATTGTGTGGTGGTGGTCTGACCGAAAAACACAGCATCCGTGTGCAGTACTTCCCCACGGTGCTGTGGTAAAGAGTTGCTGCTAAACTGATGGGAATTCACGGTACCGTAGAGCCATTATGTTTAGCTTTATTAAAACCATCCCGTCGGATTCGCGTGAAAAGACTCAACAACAACGGCTGCTGATTAATTCTGGCAGCTGCTCCACAGTCTTACTCTTGCGAGGCGTAACGCTTCGGGTTTGCAATTAACTGCGCGCGGTGTGGCACGCAAACCATCTCTACCGGTACTCTTCAATTCGCACCAAAGCACAAAATAAATACCATCGATTTGAAGTTAGTTGCTCCCCAAACCAAAAAAAAAACTGCCACACCTGCTGTACCGATGTTGATACGATGTGTCGATATACTTTAGCTGCGCTGGGGGAGAAACTATTTCTCAAGTACCGCACTGCGAACAGTAATTTCCCGTAACGATACGCCACGCTAGTTTGTCCGGAATAGTCGGATATGCAGTTAACACAGCACAGCCATCAACGCTTCGCTACACAAGCGATGTGACACACGGGCGCGACGTTAATTGCCCGACGACGCTGTAACCAGCCGTAAGCTCGGGCAATATCCATTAAACTACAAACGCCTAGTCGTTTCAGACGTTCGGTCGTTTGCTTCGGCACTTGAGTGGAATCCTCTTCCGGGCCCTTTCGAAACGCTGCTCTCGTCAGGAGCTCGGCCGGTCTGTCTGTCTGCCGATATCTGCTGACAGCCCCGGCGGCATCACATCACTATCGAACAACGGCTCCCCAGATGAAGCGTAATACCGGGGTATAGGCAGACACACATTAGAAAAGAATGTTCCTCCAACCTTCAATAGGACACTTGTCGCTCATAATCCGCCTCAAACTCTTGGCCCTGGAGAAGTTTGCCTAAGCGTTCCAGTACACTTACAATCCTATCCAGACTCCACACGAAAAAACAAACCTTTAGCAGGAGAATGGGCGAGAATTATCTTGCGGATGTATCTATCATGCCTCATGATGGCCGCTCTTACGGTTCGGCGGATGTTGGCTAATCGGTGTGTCAGGCGGAGCAATATCTTCGGTTCGCCGTAGGCTTAACCCGACACAAACGTCGCCCAAACGGCGGTGCTTCAAGTGGACACATTTATCGTGGATTATAGCACGTAAGAAAACTCTATACGAACGCACACACCGCAACTCCCGGTAACAGTCCGAGATTTTATCGACGCTTTTTGCGCAATGTACGGAGGGCATCGCGCTTGCTTTGGAGAGATGAGAAAAAACGGGACCAGAGGAAGGCAACAAAGCGATAAGCTGCTGTTGAAGGGCGGAAATTGGACACAATCGAGTGATAAGCAGTTCGATGGAGACGAAGAATTTTAACCTCTCCGACAGGACTTTGACAGTCCCACGATAGCGCACATCGTTGGGTCATTACGAGCAGTGCAGTGTGGCATACTTTTAGGCGCTTTTCTTTCTCGTATACCCAAACGCATGACACTTCGGCGATGGCCGATCGTAAAGTTTACAAGCAGTGAACAAATTGAAAAGGAGTATCGTATTTGTGTGAGTAAGAGCGAGAGCGCGAAAGCTAGCATTCTGTTATTACCTAGTCCTGCAAGTTTTGCAGATAAAATCATGTATTAAGTTAAGTAAGATTATAAAGCGTATCCGTTCGCCCTCGTGCCGTAAGAAAAGCGACCGGTTCCAATCTGGAAAATTGCTGACAGAAACAGAACCGAGCACGAGCCACATCACCATCTCCAACGAGTCCCCCGGGACGCACCATAAAGATGTCGATGGCAATAGTCGAGCGAATGTCGGAGTACGAGCTACACATTTCACGTGTTCTCCCCCCCTGAGAGGTAGGCAAGAGTTACTTTTAAGTGAAGCGAAAAGTTTTTCGGCCCGCTGGGTTGAGCGCACGAAAATGGGGCGATTGATTTTGTGGGATGGGATGGCACCCGTACACCTTCCACATCTAGCTTCCGGCCAGCCGTGAAATGTGACGATGTGTAACCGCCCTGTATAATACACCTTTTGCTCTCGATAATGGAAATTGAGAGGTCGAATGCAATGTTTCGAATGGTCTCTGGAGAGAGAAAATGGGAAAAACCGATAGAAATGGAATGAAATTTTGCACTAAATTATGCATTTTCTTATGGCGCATTTTGTCTGCCACACACACACACACGCACACTCCCTGAAGGATTTTAGGAAGAATCTTTGTGTTCAATTAGTGGTGGATTAAATAAAAATCGAGCAGTCTGCATGAATGCGGGATTTCTGCCATCGTGCCAGTTTGTATTAACGGAGCAAATTTTAATCCAAAGCAATCTACTTATTTAGCGATTTTTCATGCCGGTGCTTTCCATACCCTTTGCTGTGCGTTTTGGAAGCAAAATGGCTTCATTTAAATTAAATTCCCGACATTTCTGCCGGTGTAAAAGCAGCCAGCTAGAATTGGAAGAACGAAATTAAATAGGTTGAACGGTATAAATTCGACAACGTTATGTGAATCGGTTCGACAACTGCTGGAAAGCGTAGCAGGAACGAAGCTAAAGATGGTGACTACCACCGGTTGGAGAAGCCTATTACTCTTTAATCCGCTTTCACGACAAATGGTGCCAAAATGTGCCTCCATCAGCAGGAAACAAACACAATTTAATAAGGCCAAATAAAAGGGCAAGACAACATTCGAGTTGCCAAAAAAAACCCAGCTCCCAAATAACCTCCGGTGCAACCTAATAACATAATCCGCACGCACTACGGTTGTCTATTTGGTCGATGGTGTCGTCATCCAGCAAGCAAACAAAAAATGGGAAGCCTCCTCGTTTACGCCTACCCAAGCTATCCAGATCGAACAGATAAAGCGTGACCGTCGGTTGGGTGGGGACGAACGGTCGTAAAAACGAACAGTTGAAGAAATAATCCTTAAACTTTACACCGGCAGAATACTAATTTCTTGCTTAGCAGCTACCGATTCCGAGGCCTGCTCGGGAGGGATGTCACGGCAAAAGAAAATCAAGCCTGCAAATGATTTACTCGTGGGTGCACACCCGAAAAAGAAGCATCATAATGTAACGATACACTAACGCGGGGTCATGGTAAAAAGCTGCCGTTAGATGTTATGGTGAGTACGTGAAAATGGCCACTCGCGCAGACCTTGCCGACGATGGATCGAAAATGGAACCATTAAGGGATAGGAGGGTTTTGGGTTTGAGCCGTTGAATTGGGTCCACCATCCAGTGTTGCGACAGGACACACATCATATTAACTGCCTCCCGGAATTGGGGCTGGACATACAGCTGAAAGCTGACACATCTGTCGGGCATACCATTCCCGGACGGGTGGAGCGAACGTATTGTAGCAGTAGATGGGTCATGCGAGAGATACCGACAGATGCCCAAGCTACGAAAGAAAAGAAGATGGCAGAGAAGCTGTTCTTCGGTTGTTTTTGTCGTCGGCCTGATATGTATCGCAAATTAGCCATTTCGGTTTGATTTTTCAATCACTGGCCGGAAATTCGTTCGGCAGGAAATTTGCCCATCAGGATGACATAAATTGGGTTGGCTCAAGTTTTTCCACAGCGATTTATGCTGTTGGCCCGCTAGTTACGAGGTTTTTCGGCCAGATCTCTGGTTGACAAATGATAGTCTTTTACCAGTAGCCCACGGCAAAGGTACGTTGTTGGTTGGGGTGAATTCTTTGAAGAGTGCTTCGCCTTCTCACCTGAAATTAGAGTAAAAAAGAGATAAAGAGAAGCGAGTTAGTATGGTCGATATAGAGAAGAGAGTATTTTTGCTTTGAGTGAAATAAGATGGAACGGAGCAATGCTATAAAAAAATTGTTTATAGATTATTAAATAACACTTTAAGTTAATGTTTCTCAAAACAATAATATAATTCGTGTATAATTTTCGTGTAATTTTATACAAAACGAAGTGAAATCGTTGTTTGAGCATTAAAACGCCTGAAAGTATGCAATATTTAAAACAATTCTTTCTCTGAGTGTAAATTGAAGTGAATGCTTCAAGTTTTTGCATACATTTAGGCTCTTCCAAACACCAAAAAACCTTTTCTATTCAATACTGACATAGTTGAATTGCTTGATTCTCACATAGCTGCATAATATTCTTTCATCCCCAGCAAAACATTTTGCCTCTGAGGGATCAGAACTCACCTGGTACGTATGTTTAGAAAATTTGCTCCCTTGCTATGTGGTTAAGGTATCGGTCAAGAGTCTTTAAAACTATTTCACCGTAGACAATGTGTGTTTGCACAATGGGATGAGTTTTTTTTTTAAATAAATGGCTGTCCCAAATGGGAAAACACCTAAAACCCTAACCAACAACCGTAAATATCATCCCGTCTACAAATGATGATCATCTGCAACTTTAAGCAGTGCAGCAGTAGCAGCAGCATACTTTTCACTTCCGGCGATGCGTCTCAATGAAGGAAGCATCAAAGTGCAAAAGTTTCCTGTCCGGTTGGTCCATTTGCGGTTGTCCTCTTTCCACAAAAAACCCAATGCAAGAAGCGTTTAGGATGCACCAGGAAAATCCTGTTCCGCAACCGCAATCATATGATGCTTCCGGAGAGCTTGTGTTCCCGTGGTTTTTCGACTGTCAGAAGGTACCGAAGGTGCCGATTTGCTTCGGTAAAAAGGTAAAGTTTTCTGATCGAAAAAAAACAACTTTAAATTTACCTTCCAAAAACACACTGGAACTTCAAGTATGTTAAGTGTGTTAAGCGTGCAAAGTGATAGCCTCCAACTTTGTTTTTTCCCTTATGTTAAGCATCATCATTATCTGCCACCATAGCGGGCATAAAAATCTGTACCCAGTCTCGTATGCACACCACCCAATTGAGCACGTCCAGGCAGCGAGTGGGAAATGACGCAATTTGGCGTGCGATTTATTGTGTGTGAAATATTTTACGAGAGCTGCATCTCATCATCATCATCATCATCGGCACCGTCGTTGAGTACCATCAATTTGTGGCTCCGTTGGTTCCCGAAGAGTGGGATGAAAAAATATAAATAAATCCACACACACACGTAGAGGCTGACCGGAACCGGCACAATCTGACCGAGAATGGTTACCCGATATTGAAGGATTACAACAAGCTCCCCGATACCCGATCGATTGCATTACGGATGAAGTAAATCGAAATTTCCCTTCTCCATGCATGGTAAAGGGAAAAGCCCTCGAATGGTTGCGTCGTCCTCATCGAACCTTATCCAATTATTATCGGCCTTCCTTCACGTTCGTAGTTCTCAATTAATGTGGGCATTGCCGGCGGGTTTTCCGTACCACCATACAACGAGCCTGGGTGTAGATTCAGGCGCCAACCGAAGGCTTACCATGGCCCGAATAATAGCGGTACTAGATTCTCCCTTTTTGCTCGATCCGAACAGGAGTAGGAAAAAATCACACGTTTTCCACTAAATTTGTCTAATTGATGAAATTTCCCAAAGATATAAATCAAAATTTTCCAATTAAAATTTTCATTATGATTTATTGCTCGTTCCCGATTTCTAGGGCGATTTTTCGGTGTGAAGCTCTCTCACATGAGTGAGACCGTCCACATCTACCGACACGGTCCAAAATGAAACCCTCGTGTTTTTTTTGGGCATCGATTAAGCGCTCGTGAAAGAGTGAAGTAGTCTTTGTATGGTTGGTTTCACTTTTTGTTGGCCGGTAAACTAGCGTCCAGTTTTTTTTGTTACGCTATTGTGACTCCTGGCAGGAGAGGGCTTAAATCGTTCGTAACTAGCTTTGGGAGGTATTATTTTGGGTGAGAGTGGAACAGCAGAATCTAGTGGTGTAATGTAGCGTTGTGTTGCAAATTGATTAGATAGAATGTTTGTGAAAACTAATAATACTCTCGATTTACTCGAAATTTTGAGTTTAGGTGCTCAAAAATAGCAAATAATGAAATTTTTGACTAAAATTGCATACTTGTAGGCGTATTGAAAGAAAAGTACGAGAAATGAGAGTATAAATTATGGCACATGTGATAGTTATTGAGTAAAGCATTTAAAGCTGTCTCAATTTTAGCGAGGATTTCCGTAGCATTGCAATGTTTTGGTGCGGTGAAACATAGCTGTTTTTCGTGCAAAACGTGTGACCAATCTTCTCAACCGAAAACCAGTTTCAGACCAATTTATTGTTGCGAAAGTAACCCAACAGCAACACAAGTTCGGTAATAAAATGACCATAATTTATGTTGCGTTTCGCATCTCACTGCAGTTTAGGTAACATGTGTTCGAGGTTGGATATATGGGTGGGGAGGCTAGCCAGATTGAAGCTGCCAGTGAGCGACACACAACCCTGGGGTTTGCAATTAATAGGATAAGTTCCTTGCTTAAGCTTTGATTCTGTCCACTCCGCATCTCGTTGCAGCCGTTCTGTCTCTGAAGAAAGAAGCATCACGATGTTTTCTCTCTCTCTTTTTGTCTCTCTTCCACTAGTAATGCCACTCACTCAGTACGGATAGAGTTAAGCGGCTAGAAAAAAACCAGAATAAACCCGGTACAAGTTGAGACAACCGCCAGAAATTATATTACGGATGCAACCTCACCAGTTTTTGAAGGTTTTAGCGAAAGTTTGGCACTCCATCCCCTCCTTTTTCATGCCAACAATAATCCGAGCGCATGATGGCGAGCGCTCGCATAATTGCATAGTTTTAGACAACCACAATTTTGGGGCCAAAAACGGATTAAAGATTGTAATCGGGTGAGAGAAATTTAGTAGCCTTCCACCAGTACCAGTACCAGTTAGCCGAAAGGAGAGCGAATCGTGATGATTATGAATGTTTTATTGGGGAAGGTTTTTTTTGTTACTCTTGCTGGCTGTATGCTTGAGTGAGTGACTTTTATTGCATAAACGCAGGGTGTTACAAAATATGCTGCTCGCCGTGCAAAAAAAACATGAGCGAGAAAAGCATTATTCACACCGTACCGGCTCAAAAGCGATCAAAACTAGTTCGCCGTACCGCTAAGCGCATTATAACTTTCCCTCGCATGATCATAAATCTTTCCGGGTGTTTGTTTCGGGGTTTGGCATGCATAAAGCGAAATCATTTCACATACAGGCAGGCGCATCCTAACCGATGAAATCGATTGTAAGAAAAATGCATACCTTTAGGGGGGCGCGCAACAAAAAAGACGGTGATGGAAAAAGGAAAAAATCTTTCAAACAAGTGCACTGCAACCGATCGCCCTCTCTCACACACACTTTCGGAACTAGTTTTCCCCATTTGGCTAAGGTAGAAAGTATTGTTTTCCCAAAAAAGCGCATCATTCATTGCGTCTTGCTCCCTTTTTGCGTTCCCGTTGCCAAACATCTCACGCAACCGACCGCTGCGCGCATTTGTTGCCGGGGGTTTGCATAGAAAATAAATTTAAAACTTTCCTTCACGCCTGTCGATTTTCTCCACACGCCTTGAAGCGGTTTGTGTTTTTTTTTTTGCGCATGTTTGCTCCTTGAATGTGAAAGGGTTGCAACCCTTTTGGAGGAACAAAAATGCACCAAACCTAAAAGTAAAACAAAATGGCGTGAAGAATGCTTTTGTCTGAGTGGCGATAGTTTAAGCGGAAGTAAAAGTTCACCGGTATACGGTACACACTATTTAACCGTACCGCTTCCCAACGCAGTGGGTGCGCCCTCGCATGTGGTAGGGGGAAAAACATTCAGCACCAGAAACGAACTCCGAACACTCTTAAGAAGCTGCCGTCTGCCGGAAATATGGCAAAGAATGGGTACATTCACATGAACCACCGCCATTCTGCTGCGCTGAAAGCAAGGGAAGAGCACAGAGAGAGAGAAAAAAAGGCAATCGATGCAGGAAAAATTGCAAACTTATGCTTATTCTCTTTTTCGGTGCGTTTTTTTTTTGTTCGGCAGATTGTTGTTGCAGTTTTGGTGCAATCCTTTTTTCTGGCCCTCAACCTTCTTTAAACCCTTAGACGAAGTTTTTTCCATAGTATTCATTACGCTAGAACGAGCTGTCGAGAGAAGGTGGAAAGGAAAGTGTTCAACAAGAGAGTAAAAAAGGGAACGATCATGACTGTTTGTATTTTTTTTGGGGAGTAAGATGGTTACGGGCGATCTTTAAGAACAGCAATCTAACACCCGTTTCCTTTCGGTTTTCTTCGTGAGAGAGGGAGCGTGAGTGCAAGGTTAGAACTCTTACCAGTCTAGGCGAGGTACGAACGCAGTAGTACCGCACACACAAGCCTTTGGGGCAAGTTTTTAATCTAAAAACTGTTGCGATTTCCAAATTCGAAAACTTCCCTATTTTCGGGCACCACCGTTGCTTGATGATGGCTGTTCGGTTTCCTTTCCTGCGGAGTGCTTTGTATGGGAAGCAGGTTGGTGGAAGGTGAAACGTAGGACAAACTTTCAACCAGTCGCACCAGAAGATCCAGTGGTCGAAGCGGTGATGGAAGGTCTTTATTACAGCCCCGTAAGCCCGTGCACCAGAAGTTTGCGAAAGAACAATTTATGGAAGTAATTGTAAAATTTATATCTCTTCTGTTACACTGGGCAAGCTTTTTTTTTCGTGTGTGTGTGTGTGTGTGTGTGTGTGTGTGTGTGTGTGTGTGTGTGTGTGTGTGTGTGTCTGTGGGCAAGAGTTTTACTTTTTTGCCTCACTGGAAACTGTTTGTTATGCGTTTTGTATTAAATCAGGCGAAGAAATAATTTAATACAATGCGATGCTATAAAATGCGCCCAAAAGTTATACTCAACGCAGTACACCAATGTCGAAGAGATGTTTTTAAAGAAGTTCGATTAGGTTTTATCGCTAATTAAAGTGAATGTATTCGTACGGTGATACCAAAAATCAAGTGAAAACGTAAACTTATATCCTATTTGGACAGCTTTTCTTGTTTTTCCAACACCGAAAACAGACTCATGGCCCAAAAAAGAACCCCGGAAAGTGTTTACATGCACGTTCATTTCCATTTCCACGTCCGGTAGTGCATGTACGACGAAAAAAAGGTCAGCAAAGAGTTACGCCACACCGTACCGTTGCATAGCTTTGGTAGAATACACACATTAAAAGAAATTACTTCTAATTATACGTATCCCGATTTAATTTATGGGCACGAAACCCCCGGGTACAACCACCGGAAACCGGGATGAATCTTGCCACCCCTTGACGTGCAGCAGTAATTTATAGCGAAGTCCTTCTGCTGGTTTACACTCGAACACACGCTACACATGGTTTGATTCCTTCCTGCCGTTTGCCACCGCAGCCGAGAACGGCGGACTGTTGATAATGCAGCGGCAAAAGACTTGGAAATGCTGCTGCTCACTCCCGCGCTGACGTCCCGAACCAGGATTAATTGGAAACGGCAACATAAATGGGAAGTTTTGAGAAGCTTTCTAAATCGTGTGCGAGTGTAGTGCATCGCTCAAGTGCAGCTACCCAACCAGGGCCAGTATACGGGTGGAGATAAATGGAAGAACTTGCTTATCTTTATGAACGACCGTGACGGCTGTTGTTCTTGTTTTGTTGCCGTCCATAACTACGCTCAGGGGTTAGTTTCATGCGGTAGGCAGCGGTATGCTGCACCGTGCGCCAGAGTTCACACAACAGCCATAAAATCAAGTGCAACTTTCAACACATTTCAACTTTCACATTTTCTGATACGCCCTTTTCTGAGGCCCTTTCTGATACGCCGTTTGGTAACCATCAAAAACCATGTTTTGCTAGCTCGTTAGCTCATCGTGTTATAGTGCACTAAATGTGTGGCTCGTTCGCATTTCACACATCTCGAGGAGACTCTACTTTGGACTGGTTTTTATGTGTCAACTCTATACTGTCAGGAACGCGGGAGACACTTATTTTATGCAACCAAATAATGTACACTCGCGATCGGATTCTTCGACAAAAGGCACACGTAAAGTGATTAATTGCTGATGGTAGAGTGTTTAGATAAACTCATCACGTACACGTTGGTACGATAAATTTGAAGCCATGCTTGCCATCCATTCGCGCTCTAGTCGAGAATATCCTTTTTCAGGTATTTAACTAGATCTGAGCTGTCATCACACTCACACACCGTTGTTCCCATGGTTTCGATGGTGCCCAGGTGAAAGTGTTGCATGGAAAGTATTTTGATGGCTTTTAAATGACTTTACAGATAACCCATAAAATAATCTTCCCATCTGTGGTGCATACAAGGGACCGGTACCGGCGTATGCTTCTGCCGGAAAGCGTGTCTTATCGATAGTGTCCATCGTGTCCGGTATTCCACCAGTCCAACGTGATGCAGCCATTTCTCTCGCAGTAGGGAGCGATGAATGTTCACATATGGAGTACAAATTTTGAAAACATCCTCACGTACACGGACACGTTCCCTGGAAAAGGGGACTGAGCCTCTGCCCTCAGGGGTGGTGATTGGTCAGGGCATCTTTCGACAACTCTCCCTCTCTTGTTCTTTCTCTCTCTGCTATGCGAACGTGGAATGCTACCACCGGTCAAGTGACCAGCAAAATGGTCCAGCCCTCAACGCCAGCCATAGCTACAATTTAATTATATATTCATGAATTTTATGCGACAATGAACTTAACGAAACTACGCCATAAGCCATGTAGAATGGGAGTAGTGTACACACTGTGGTGGTGGTCGGCCCATCTCGAGAGGCTATTAGTGGAGGGTTTTCGGACCGTACCGGACAACCATTCTGCAGCAGGAACGCAGCTGTGCCGTTGTGAATCAAGGCGTCAATTTTCTAGACGTACCGTGATGACTCAATCGGCATTGGGCTGTGCTAGAGGCCTGGACCCGACAGGGCGGGTATGGAGTAGACTAGCGACAAAGATGGCCACTTCCGGATGGGCAGTTGTATTGGGTTGCATACATTAGAATAAATTTGGTGTCGTGCGGAGTTTATTGGTGGCCGAGGAAGATGGCGTGAGAGAACAACTCTGTATTGTGAAACGATTAAAAGCAAGTCTCTGTCTCAAGTGTGTGTTTGTGTTTGTTGATAGGAGTATTATTGATTTGTGCTTTTAGAACAAACGAAAAATTATTTTTAAAAATTTTGTCTCATAGGCTCACGTAGTAGTTCGTTGTGAAGATGTCCCAATTACCCCTAAATGTAGACTATTTACGAAACAGCAAACCGTTTATGACTAAGTCTAGTAAATCATTAATTAGTTGGCATGAACTAGGTAAGTCGTTTAGCCTAGAAAAAGCTTGAAAAAGTTAAGTACTTTAGCCCCTAAATGTAGACTATTTTATGAAGCATTTGAATCATATGAAGGCAGTTTGTTTTCTTTTAAAAAATTGAATTCGTGTAGAATAAAAGACGATATAAATAATTTCCTGTTTTATTTTACTACCGTAACGAGCTCATTAATTGATGATCGATACTGTCATCCACGACACGCTTCGAAGGAAACAAAAAACCTGCTTAATGTTCCTTTAAAAAATCACCAAAATCTGTCATCCTTTTTCGTGACGACGGTAAAGCAACCGATTTATTGGCATTTAGCTGCTTTTTTCACCCCACAACGCCAATAAGCATAGGTTAGAATAAATTAAGCGAAAGGGTGAAAAGGATCATTACTTCGTTCGTCCAGTTGAGAGGATCATATAATCACTTACCCAACAAACAAACAAAAAACCCCGTCCATCCGTCCGTCAATCACCTCGTAATAAAATTATTTGATATTGACGCTTACCTGCGGTAGAGAAAGAAAAAAAAAAACGCATCATAAGTTTAGATTCATGAATAATAGCAGTGTAAAAGTGGAAAATCTTTTTCCTTTGCAAGGACACAACGCCAATAAAAAAACGATCCTGAAGAAATGGGATAAATCACGCTACAGTGCACAGCCGACGTTGCTTCTTCACTTTTATCTTACAAGAAAGGTGGACCTCACCAAGTCAGAATAATTAAAAAAGGCCTTCAAACATGGCGTGACGCTACCAGCATAAAGCCACCCCGGTAAGAAGATAAGTCGGGACGGGACAGTGTTGTTTAGGAAATAATAAAAATAAACGACCAATAAATTTGACTAATTAAATACACTTCCACCTAAGGTAGGCGCTTTGTTAGAGCTAGACGACGCTTGCGACTATCACTCTTGTGATGCTTGTACATTTTCCCCACAGATGTCACTACGTTGTCAGGTGGGGAAAGACCACTCGGACTCGGCAAATTAGTGTTTGATAAGTCGTGCCTTTATACGGCGTACATTTTTACGGCCACAAAATAAACATTTCAAGTCCCTCTAATTAAGCGAGTTTCGCTACCTGGTAGAGGCGGATCATTAGCTTTCACGGTTTGACGCATCATCGTTTCGGACGCAGGTGAGTTAATGCGTTGTAGCCGTTAAAAATAAATGTCAAAATTAAGAATTTCATTCACCCATACAGACAAAGGCCTCACTGTCCAATGGGCGTGAAATTAAAGGTGGAAAGAACTTCCTGGACTTCTGCAACCGGATTTAAGAC
This sequence comes from Anopheles maculatus, assembly GCA_002091835.1. Taxonomy (NCBI): domain Eukaryota; kingdom Metazoa; phylum Arthropoda; class Insecta; order Diptera; family Culicidae; genus Anopheles; species Anopheles maculatus. Next base: position 515,351 of record KZ061594.1, on the reverse strand, counting down.
ATCGAAAAGAAAGCAAAAACAAGCATTAAAGCCATGCGGAAAAAGTATTCATTGCGGTGGTAATTGAGCCCCAAAAGCCTGGGTCGCCATTTCGACCACTTAACCTCAAACCTAGCTAAAGCCTGGGAAGCAAACAAAAACATCCGAGCCAGAGCGATGGGCCTCCTGGGGTCGAGTCTTATCGCTTTCGCCGTTTGACATTTGTCTTTGCTCCGTAAAATCAACACTTCGTTCTTATCGGTACAAACGTCATCGTTGGCGGGCCACCCACCCAATCGGGAGGCTCGCTTTTGTCTGATCCTTGGTTGAGAAATTTATATTCACAACAATGGGGGCCACCAAAAGCCTCGGCCCGGCTTCAACGAGCACCAAAAGGATACACTAATTTTGTGGTGTGCCCATCTCGTTCGCTCCTTCGACAGCTCGTTCCCGTCCCCGTTTGGTGCGTCTTGAGAGCGGTTTGGGGTGGACGGATTCGCTGTTGTATCATCGGTTGTTTATGGTTTTGTTCAAGCTAGCCGCAATTTGGACACAAATTGCTGACCCTTTTTTTCTGTGCTGCCCATGTACCAACGCACACCCGGCTTCCAACTATCGTTTGTGCCTCCTGTCGGAATCTCGTCGGGCCGGCTTTTCGTTTTGTTTTTATCTCTTCATTAAAATATTTTTCTCACAATCAACCCAAATCCGTCCGAATTCTGTACGAAGCCATCGCCCGGAAAAGGGATGCGGTGTCTAAATAGGCAATGACTCTCTAGACTTTGAGACGCTTTCGGAGGCTAGGTTTCTTTTTCTCCCTCTGCGGCGCTTGTTGTTGTTGGTCGTTGTTTTGCTCTCAACCGAGACTAATTTTGATCCTGTCTCGCATCGCATCGCATCTTGGAAGGACGCGACCAGAGAAAGTGTGTGCGCGCTCGTATACCTCAGAGTACAACACATCCCGGACATTTTTGTATCCTACACAGAAACCGGGTCGGTGACGAAGAAAGGACAGCAACGCACATCACGGGAGCAAAAAAATTGCCCCGAACTAATAAAAACGAAAACGGAAGAAAATCCCTGGATTATGTTGTCGGAAGATGAGCACCTCGCCAGTAGGTTGGGTGCTTCCCGACGTTTTTTGTCCTCCTTGTCCCAGTTCCTTCACGATTATCTGGAGAAACCAAGATTGGGGATAGATTTTTGTCGGCGTTTTTTCTTCTCCTGTCTCTGTCTTTTGCTTTCTTGGGGCTCAAGATGAATCTGCAGCTTTTTTTCGGTACAGCTCTGTTGTGATGGGGGCTCCTGATGCCTAAATGGCAGACGGTTTGCCGAGCTGATAGGTAGGGCTGCGAGACGCAGGATTACGGTAGTCCTTATGAGTGGCTTTCCCGCTCCATGTTGTCAGTTCTTGTCGCCTTTCTGCTCGATGTTGGGAGGCTTCTTCATTGACCGCTTTGTCTTTGTTTTTGTTTTTGCCTTCGTGCGTACTCAAAATACTTGTCAAGGACAATCGACCCTACCGGTGGAACTGGAATTTCGCCCTACTGTTTGCTGATGAATATAAATGAAGCATGCAAAAAGGCCTTGCCCTGCAGAAGGACAAAACATGCCCACCAAATCCTACTGTCATATAACATTGATCAGTTTGAAAATTGGAATCTTACCAAATGATACGCCACAATTTATGCAAACCGCATTACGGCAGCGATCGGTGTGTATCGGCATTGGATAACGAAAACGAAAACAAACGCACACACACACACTCAAAGCACCTGTGGTAGAAGTTTTGCAAGAACAAAACCGACAAGTCTTGGGAGGTGAAAATTGCTTTTCCAATCAAACAGTTTGCGGTGTGAAGATTGAACAACCAGCGACAAGTTGTGTGCCCTACCATTTTTTGCCGCCGATGATCGCTTTTTGATGGTGATGAGCATAATCCTTAAATCTTTCGCTTTTCTTACGTCTCACCCAGCGGAAATGAGCGTAAGCGAAGGGTTAAATCGGTGGCTTTGGTGAAGAAGAAAAAAATTCAATCATCATCAGCACCGTCAGACACTTGTGCAAGATGGTGGGATTGTTGTTTGTTGCGACGATTTTTATCGATAAGGATTGACGTCGGAAATGAAACGCGCGGAACAAATTTGGCATTCTGGTGTTGTTTTCGTACCCTGAAATGACGGGGAAAACAGTATCTACTTACGATGAAAATGTTTTCAAAAAAGCCTTTCTCACCGTGCGCCTAAAGTTATGCAATGCAAAGTCAAATCTTTCTTTTCTGCTTATTATTCATCCAAAGTTTGCAATTCCAAAACTAACCTTGCATGTATCTTCCTATTCCGGTTACTATTCTCTCATCCAATTACGTTTTCACGCGTTTTACCGCCACTGAGTCAGCTTGTTTTGCTTCATCACGAATGCAATGGCCACCCATTCGTAAGCTACAGAAACCTTCATCGGAAATCAAGGAAAAACAACACACATCTTCGTTCATCCTTCCGTACGGCCAAGAGCATCATCAGCAATAGGGCAAGAGGGTGATTGAATTGCATCCAATTATGCGACGCCCATTATGTTGCAACCTCTGCGTTGTGTTGACCATCGCACAAACGGCGCCCGGAAGGCGTCTTTGTTTCGCAACACTCACCATCCCCAGACACTCATCAAAGGGGCGGGAAAAAACAGGAAAAACAGGGCACATAAACATTGATTTAGTCTGCAGTTGGGTGTCCGTGTGCCGTTCGGAAGATGAATCAAAAAGGGGTGGCCAGGTCGGGCAAATGAAAATGATGATGAAAAAATGTGGCCATCGGGAATCGGGATGATGGAAATTTCACGCAATCCGCAATTCCTTTTGGCCTAACCTCCGTGCGCTAGGGGAACGACGGCTTTGTCTTCATTGATGTGCGTGAAGATGCTTCAATGTCTTGCCATGGCAAGAAACTGGCGAAGGCTTCGGCTGTATGGTGTCGATGCGTAATGTCTTTTCCCCGTTTGCTTGAAGCCATGAATCCGATCCCAAGTCATTGTCCGCTTTACTGCATTAGGTGCTCATTCTAATTTTCCACCAGGCACCGGGGGCTGTTTGTGTGGGCCGGCCGTTACGTGTCTTGTTTCAGGGTCGTGTCAAATGCTGTGTTTGTGCAACAATTAAGGGGGGAGTTTTCGTGCAGAGCGAGCGCACACCGTACAGAAAGTTCGTCGTCATCACGGGAAAGCCATCCATTTACCCCAGCAACGGTCATGTTATTGTTGGATCAACACCCAAGAGACTCAAACCGGCCGGGCAGTCGGGCAGTTGAGGGTACTCGAGTCACCGAGAAAAAGGGCAAACCCGTCGCTTGCTTGCTTGCAGGAAGCAACATTCTGCATCGGTTCATGTCATCTAATAAGGATGCCTAAGATGTTGCAGTTCCTTTCTACCCTTCACGACCGCACTAACCCAAATGGTCACCACCCTCACTAACAGGAAGAAACCGGGGGAAAAAATCATAACAACAACATGAACAACATGAGCTACCAACTGCTCTTGTGGTGCAAAATATGAAAACCACTAAATGAGCCAGGGCACAGCTCTCTGTCTCTCTCGCCTTCCGGTGCCGTGTGTGTATTGCGTTGGAAAAATCGTATTTGTCTTTATTATTTTCCTAGTTATCAAAGCACTGGGCCGTCCCTTCATCCTGCTTTGTTCCGTAGCAAAACACACTTCATTTGCAGCAGCAACCGGTGGAAGCTAGCGTACCGAGTTGCGTGACACAACCTCGATGCCCGTCCAGCAGACAAATAAGTGCAGTGGGTAGTGGCCACTTGCATACATTTAGGCGCCGCTCCAAGCACAACGATACGAGCTCGGGACGGACCTGTGTGTGTGTGTGTTAGCGCAACAAAGATAATCGCTTTCAGCCGTCGTACTATGGCTTGGCCGTCAAATTGCTCGTGTTGAAGCGAACATTTCACCAGATTTAATATTCAGCTCGAGAATATACTTCACTCAACAATGCACAGTGGGTTCAGTGGCGAATACATTTTGGGGAAAAAAATTAGTTTGTTTGTTTGGAAGGTGCTTGGCGTACAGATAAAGATGGCTTCATCTAAAAATATTTTAGCCAGCTTTTGACATTTTGACGAATCAATTAATTAATTGTTTCACAAACTTGTTTCATTTGACCATGAATTCATGAGCTGAAACTATATCGAAACTAACTTTATAAAGTCTGATAATTGCGTAAATTGTATATCTAGATGATTTAAATATTGCATAGCGATTATTTCTTAAGAAATCTATGGTGTATATTTTTAAAGCATAGATGGCATAAGCTGACCTTGCGAAAGAAGCTCAGAAAACAATCAAAATAAACAATCGTTCTAGCATATGCTTGATTTTATTTTTATTTTCTTTTGCCTGTCGGATTGTATGGAGAGTTAGGAGTATTTTAAGATTTTAATACTGCAAATTGTCGTTAAAAATGTTGGAATTAGACATTTTTTAGATTAATTTAAAAAAATTTAACCCATCAATTGCCCAATGTGCGCATTAGCTCGACCATTCGCATATGTATATGCAATCAAATTTTATGCTCCAACTGGCAGTGTGTGTGTGTGTGTTCGGTTATTCTTGATGGGTTCCCTGGAAGAAGAAGCCACAGCAGGCAGGAAAACGGGAGTAGTAAGGGATGTGATAAAACCACATCGCTTCCAATTGTCAGTTCGTCTTCGGCGTCGGTGTAGAACAAGATCGCACAAACAAACATTCGCCTCCCAGCACGTGGAAGGTAAGTGGCCGTAGCTAATGTGATGCGGGTAGCCGACATTCGGGCGTTTCAGTTCATGCAGAATCGTAGTCATCGTCGTCGTCGTCAGTTGACACTTTCCATCCTGTTGTCAGGGACGGCACTGTGATTGGCAACAGAGTATAATCATTAAAGGATTAGATTATCATTTCGAAAACACATGGAGCGAATGTGGACAGGTCGGTCGGTCGGTTATGTGCAGCTGCAGATCCAGCTCTCGATGTCTTCTGGACGGTCAGGGTTTTTGGTAGCGGAGTGGGAGTAAAACTTCTCGACAGGTGCAAGTGGGATAGTTTTTAATCCAACCAGTCGGTAAAGTTCGATGCTGGGTAGTGTAGAGAGCCAGAGAAAGACCGAGAGGTCCTTAAGCAACGAGCAACGACGATGGCTCTCGGAAACCTTTCATACGTCAAAGTTTCCCAGCAACGCGTACTGCCACACAGCCGGGTGGGATCTCAATTTGCTCGGCTTTATTGAAAAGTAGGTTAATGGAATTAGTTACAGGTAGAGCTGCAGCATAATTGAGGCTACGTTCCGACCGGCAGCTTCATCAGTCTTCGTCGGGTTCAGGGCAATGAAACAGGGGAGTTACGGAATGCGCCATAGATGTAATAAACGAACCGTAAAATGGTATCATCTGATTGACAAGTTATCGCTGCAGGTACTGGGCATACTGTCAATCGATTTACCGAACACGCAGGGAGACAGTGAAGGCAATCAATTGAAAATTAGTTCGGCCTGTTCTACGAGAGCACTTCCAGCAGTGTGTTCCTGCTAATTGAAGCTCAGCTGAGCTATTATATGTATGTTTAATAAACATATTTGCGCTCCTTCCCAAAAAAAAAAAAAAACGGAAGGACCTTCAAGACATAACGACTTTCGCATATTAATCCTTGCAAGATGATAACCCCTCTATAGGGAGCTTACCTTCACATTAAAATTTACCCACCAAGTGAAGATGAGGTGTAATTAATTTCAACATTCACCTTCAGCCATCTCACCGGTTTTTTGTGTTTTTGCTGTTTTGTTTGCTGTGGATTAATTTGACCCCAAAAGAGACCCGTTTAGAAAGTCGGTAAAACAGTCACCGTGGCTGGTGGTATCGTGGCGTGTGCTCTAATTAGGAAAATTAATCAATAAGAATGACAGCGCTCTCGGTGCTCGCCCGGAACTCGGCACAACTATGCGAACCCTGCGTCTGCGTCTCGTCAGCCTTGATGGGGATGCTCCGGCCGTATCGCAAGGGAGTATTTTATTTTGTTGCGGCTCCGAAAAATTCCAAGTCCCAGGCGGCAGAAAACCCCGGAGTGTCGGTGAAAGAATTACGAGTGATAAAATTTTAATTAAATTCCTCAAATTCACATCATCAACTGGGGGTTGATGGGGCCGAGCTTAATGTGCCTCGCATTTCCTCGAACCCGGTGTGTACTTGATAAACTCTCCGGAGGCTTCACACTCATGCCGTGTGGGAATGGAAGTTTGAGTCGGTTGGGTGGTGTTTTTGGTGGTTAAGTTCTCTCCTTCTTTCCCACCGTACATTGAGTAGGTGTGTGTGTGTGTGCGAGGTTTTAAACCCGTTGTTTGCGTGTGGCACAGGACACAAATGAAGAATGTCTCCTGACGATACGAACAACACATTTTTTTCCTAACGCAAATAAAGGTTGCTAAATAAATGTGAGTTCCTGTGTGAGTGGATGCTTTTATTTATCCTTCCTGTACCCGGTCTGCATCTGACATCATTTATCAGGTGCTAGAAATTCATTAACTCTCTCACTCACAAACATCTCTCATACACGGGCATCGTAATGTGTTTAACCTCCCATGAGAGGGCACCGGCACCGGTGAAACAACTTTATCAACACACGCTGAAGCACCTTTAGATTAAGGTCTGTTGGGGGATGCGTACATGGAGCACACCCATACAAAAAAGCGTGGCCACAACTCAGGCCACACAAGCTCGTACGGCGAGGAGATTGAAGCGATTTGGATTTGAGAAGGTCCAAACTTTTTTCCCCCGTTTATCCCACCCGATACAAAACTCGTCCTTTTAGCGTGGATATGAAGAGCGATAAGAAAATAAAATAAAAACATGTAAGTTTAATTCAACCAGATTTCCCGAGTCTCGTATTTGGATGTGGAGAAGTTTCTCATCATGATCTTCCAACCAGCAAATGAAAGAAGAACAGAAATCGTATCGTGTAATATTTTTTTCCAACGCTCGTTTTTAGTCTGCGCAAAAAAAACAAGAACAAGCGTTGGAAAAAGTTCGGTAATCCATGGTTGAGTGAAAAGTTTTTCGCACATTTCTTTCGCATTACACACATTTCGTGGTGGTGAAGTGTTTTGCGTTGTACCGTCAACTCTTTTACGACTGTCACACCATTCACCGTGGACGATTTGAGCGAAAGAAGCTTGTAAATAAATGCCTTACGAGATCGCTACAGTAGAAAAGGCTCCGGAAGATATGCAATCGAATCTAATTTTTTGTTTTGGAAACACGGTTACGCAAATTCAGAAGTAAGTTTTTAATATCTCATTAAAAAAAAATGCTTCTTCGACGCGGCTACCCAACGAGTTTCGCCTAAATGTATGCAATCATCGGTATCATTTAGCTTCTTGTTTTAGAATAAAGTCATTTAAACGCTTTTAAAAATAATTAAGCATGACTTTATTACACACAAAGCACACTAACGAACGCGAGACCCTACGAAAAGGCAATCCCCTGACCCTGGCCGCATAATATTACGTGCATAAATCGTAACACGATGCGTAAAACGTAGATCCTCGTTCCCGCAACGGATTCAGATCAGCCGGGACAATTTTTTTTGCATTGGCAGGCTCGCGCTGCGGTGACACGTTTCCCTAATGTCCATCATTCTGTGCCTCATTATACCAACCATAAAACGCACTGTTACCGTCCGAGCCCGAGACCGCCTAAGTACTGCTGCTGCCCGGGACGATCATGTGACATTTGATGGTGCGCTCGGTGCTTGTTGCCATCGCTATATGCAGATGTAATTAGAAACTATAAACATTTAATTATGCCATTTCGATGGCATCGTTAGGCCTCCAGGGTTCCAGGTAAATGTGGGTTGCCCATTCGCTCGGTGCTCCGGTTTCCGATTAGCTTTGGCGCGAAATCCGATAAACATTTTTGGGGTAGTGGACGATGTTTAGGGTGAAGGACGAAAGTAAAATGGAAAGGAATAAGTTGATTGGCAACAGCAAAAAAAAAAAAATGAACCACGAAACAAGCGTAGAACGAATTACCAAAAAAAAAAAAAGAAAAACAAAAGAAAACCGTGGAAATAAATGTTACCGGCAAGAGATTGTTTTGCCTCTACGGTACTATTGAGAAAAAAAACCCCCGTAATTTACTACACATGAACCCCATACAAAAAACATAAGGCTTCTCCTCTGTCTGACTTGCTCAGCAGCCACCACAGAACAAGGTGAAATGGAAAACGATACTTCACAACCTCAAGGGCTTCCTGCACACTCCACTGGTGCTTCTTCATGGTGCGTTCAAAGTTAGAAATCGAAACCCCGGATAAAAAAGTACTCGAAGACCGAAGCGCCTGAATTGCTGCAAACATAAATTTAGGCGCAATGGTTAAATAGAAGCACCAGAAACGGCCTCGCGCTGAAGCCATAGCGAGTGTAGGAACTTTGTGCGAGACTACTCGTCCTTGAGGCAACACGGCCAACAATAAAAAGAAGGCAAAAAGATGGCATCACGCACTTTAACACACTATCGCCATATGCGAAGGCATGTGGCACGTTTCGCTTCAACAAAAAAAAAAAACGAAGACGTAGCAAGAAGCCGAATCGCGCACCGAAAATGAAAAGCGACCTTCAACGGTACGGGGAAAAAAACATATTAAATACAATTTATTGAATACCACGGATTTAGTGCGGAGTGTCTGCTGCTTCTCATCCCTCGCCACAACAAAATAAACTTGCACGACCGGGACGACGATACCGTGCGGTGAAAAGGTGGAGGTCGTTAAGGTGGATCGGCGAAAGTCCTACAGAGACACATACCCGAAGCAGCGTGACAACTTGCTTCCCCATTTCCCAGACCCAGCAAGGGCGAACAGTGGAGAAGAATAGGCAACGCTCGATATGCTATCGCAACGGCAATAAGTAATAGGATTATGTTACACATTTTATCTTCTTGCGTGCGGGAAAGGTGAAAAAAGGCGACCACCACCAACATTCTCCCTTCTTGTCTCGCTCCTTCCCCTGGGACCGAACCAAACACAGAACAACGAGATATCTGCGCAGTGGCTCTATTTTAGTTTTTGGGCTACCGGAGAATAACCCGGCTACGGTGGGGTGAGTCTCTTCCAAGGGATCGGTTTCGCTATAATCGCCCAAAAAACGGTTTCGGAACGACAAAATAACCTTCGTCAAAAGGCAACCATATCCAACTGTTACCCGAAGACATCGGCGCCGTCCTCTGCTTCGGGGAGGAATGCTTCCTACTGCGGCCCAGGAAATGACACATCCAAAGTGAATTATTGTTATCGTAGAAAGCGCGAAATCAAACCAAGCTGATCAGGTTGTTGTGTAGGCTGGCTGGAAATCCCAACGTCTTCACGTGGTGCTGCTTAACGGTTACCGATGCTAATCCATTTTTGCTCCAACCGATGGAGTGGAAAATGGGCGCGCACCAAGATTGGAGATCGATGCGACCGATGGGGGTACTTCGTCAGCAGAGCGCGAATGGCGCGATTGGATGGATGCATCGTTTCGCTATCCGATAACGACTGCTGGGAGTGTCACTAACGGGAGCCAACGGGTCGTTAGAGTTAAAAGAACGAATGCATATAGTACACAGGGTAAAGTGGTTTGGTGGTGACTCATTTGTGACGCACTGCAGTTCGTTTGCACTATCGGAAAGGTTCAGCGAGAGTGGTTGTTCTTTGTTCTTGCTTTAGACGACTTTAGGATTCCTTCAAAATTGGAAGTTGTAAGAAGTCTTAAAGCTCCGACGTCACCCCTTAAAAGCAACTTCGTTGTGGTGGTAACAGTTTGATAACAATTAATTTGCATAAGTAATGTAAATTCCCTACCTTTTTCCATCCAATAGGCCCAGCTGCCGGTTACAGTACCGAAAATCAGCCTTGCATCGTTAATGCTTATGGCAACGGCAAGTGTAAGCTGAAGTAATTAGATTCTTCTGTTTTTGTGCCATTTTTCTTCATTTGTTTTCTGCTCAGCCTACGGAGGCATGAAATTAGGCAGCAAGGTGATGTCCCGAACGTCGTCTTGCACAGGGAAATGGGGAAATTACTTTGCATTTCGTTGCTTCCCTCGTTCTCGGCGTTTCTTTCACCACAACGGAACAAGTACACCGACCGAGTCAAACAATCATCAAATCATGTACCAACACAAGCTTAGATGGATTTAGGGGGGGAAACAAAATCTTCATAAAATGGAAAATCGTTCCGGACAATTCATTAGCTCGTCGATGGCTAATCACTTTCGATTGTTTAATGCCAGAAAAAAAGTCCTAGTTCCCGACCAAAAGAAAAAAAAAACGCCAAACTCTGAGCTGTCAAATTCACGGCACGAAACAAATTATGTTGCTCGTGCGTTGTCGCGCAACGCTTAAGTAAAATAATGAAAAACCTCCAACCGTGCTGCTGGCAATCGCCCGAAATCTTCATCCTTCGAGGTGGACTTTAACACGGTGCTGGAGCTAATTTTGATTAATGATAGGTTTGTTTGCAAACGTCACTGTAAAACGGAAACGTAATCGAAAATGTGAAAATCGATCCGGCGAAGTGAATCGTACGAACGGCACACGGGTGGCGCATATTGATAATTTGACAAACGGCATATCGTGTGCTGTTGCCCAGACGATCTGTCACCTCGTTGCTTGCACGGGAGAAGCGACAACCAACGCACCAAAGGATGTAAGCGATTTTAATTTGTGTTGTTTCTATCAACAACGACAACGTCGGCTGGGGCACTTCGGTCTCGTTTGTCACGTCAGATAGTTTCAGTTTTCAGCATTTTTTGTTGTTGCTTTCTATTTGTTTGGTGAGTTTGCCCAGCATCATCGGTTGGTGCACCTTTCACCGAAGAAGCTCGACAATGTGGGGTATGTGTTGCCATGAATTTAAATTAACTTCCCTATCGCAAAGACTCTGCAAAGGACACTCGCCATAAGCTGGACGTCTCTTTACTGGGGTGTATTTTTTGTTTGGTTTCTGGTACCGATTTTCACCTGGAACTTCGCCATCGCCCGGATAGTGGAAACGTTTCTTGTAAAGGCTTTCGTTGTGATTGTGTGAGATTCCCCGGAACGCTGTATTCTACGTACGACCGTCGGTATTCTGCCATATTGTGTACGAGGCACAATTGCGAATGAAAGGGGGGAGGTTTTCATTTGAATTCAAATCCAATTCGAAGTTCTTTTGTTTTTTCGGCTCTCTGGTTGTTCACAACGTTCATTGTGGTGCACCTTAAAAAAATGGTGTCCAATGGCCATTGTCACTAGCTGTCGGTGTTTGCTTTATTGGAACCGGTATGATAAAGCGGAAGCTAAATGGGGTTTTAATTCCAGTGCACAATTTCCAGTGAAATTTTGGCTTAGGTGTTTGACAGGATATGGTTTGATTCGGGAATGCTTTTCATGTGCATCTGAGCCGTACGTGCAGTGAGCCGGATGATCGAAATTTTCGATAGAAAAATAATGTGAAGCGATTTTAATTACTGTAACAAAACCGTTTTCCATAGAATAAAGAATTACGAGTATTTTAAATTACACCAACTTAAAGCATTTCTTGCGTAAAATTAATTACATTTCAATGATAATTCCAATATCAACAAATGGTCCTATATGTTGTTTTGAATGAAGCGAATCTTGCTGATTGTTGAATTTCAAACGCCTAAATTTATGCAACATTTTTAGGAACGAAGAATTTAAGTTAGAATTTTTCTACCTTACATTCGTTTCCTATTCTTTTCTTTACAACCACTTCGTAGTCTTGGCTCTACAAAGCGCCTCCACTGTCTATTAAGATGCGCCCAAAGAGTTTTTACGAGTTGGGTTGACCGTTGCCATTCTCATGACATGACCAGGCCTTTGGAGCCTTGCGAGACTGAATCGCTGAACGATGGTGAGGTCAATGTACAGCTCGTCGAGCTTGTTATGCTAACGACTCTTTCATTTTTCTTCATGCGAATCTTTCTTTCTAATTCCGCTAAGAGCGTTCCGTCAGTTTTGGACAGAGTCCATGTCTCAGAGGCTTTTGTGAGTATTGGGACTACAAATGTACTATAAAATCTCAGTTTCGTCCATGACCTATATGTGCTGTTTGTGCCACAATCTTTTTGGTTTTCGCCTCATAAATCTACAACCGGAGGTTTAGTACTTTGGTAAGCATTTGCCATATAAGAGAGCTTGTCCATATTGTCAGTGTATATCAGGATCTGGGTTGATTTATAACAGAATGGAGTACACCCCTAAGGTATCACCTCTAAGTCTTGGAAGGTTCTCTCTAGGTCCAGATTGAAGGAGAGACAGGCAAGCTCATTTCCCTGTAGCAGGTCCTTGGTGGTAGCAAAGGACCTTGAGAGTTTCCCATGCATATTCACCTAACATGTAAAGTTTACATTTCTACTTCAATTTCTTCTACAACCACGAAAGGTTTTGGCCTGCTATTTCTAGCTTTCTATGACTTGGTTTTACCCGTAGTTGGATAGTCAGTCCTGCGTACTGGGATGCGGTCCGCCTTGATTCGAACCCCGGTCCTACTTCAATTTAAATTAGTAAAATTGGGAGAGTTAGTCTCTTCAGTGTAGCGCTAGCTCTTGTATAGAAGACGCCTAAATGTATGCAGTATTATTAATACTAACTAGCGAATGTCGTTAGCTTCCATTATCGAACGTCACCGTAAATTATTGCATACCCGCAGGCGTAACAATCGACGCAAAAAAAAATAGATATATGTAAGCATTAGCCTGCCTGTGTGTTGCAAAATGAACGTCTTTTTTTATTGAACTCATTTCAAACTTTTTCCGTCCTCATATAACATAAACTACTCAAGCAGAAGCAAAATGACGTTCGCCTTCCGATAAAACTTCCACTACTAATGGAAGCAAACAATTTCATGGTTATGTAGCTAATAAAGTGCCACCGCCACGCATAGGAGTGCATAAATTTTTGGCGCTGGAATAAAAAAAAAACCATCCAAACGTTCACTCGCCTATCTCGGTTGCAGCGACCGGAAGTTTGGTATCGTCATATTTCATGTACCGATGCGCCATGTGAGGGTGTGTAAAATGTGTGAAAAATCACCCAGAACACACTGACGCTCGTTGTTTGAAGAGGTCGCCTGCGGGTGCCTGTAGAACAGACCGACATTTCACGTCTGACACATGGTTATTGCTTCTCGCAAGAAGTAGACACCATTTCGCCGTTCTTTTCTTATTGCTCAACGACGAACAAGCAACAAATTACAGCGAAACGGCGTCTCGTAAGAAAAAAAATCCGGTTTCCTCGGAAGTTCTCGAAATGGTCGTGGTCACGTTGCGATAAAGCGAAATGTTTCGTATGAATCGTCTTCGGTGGTTGCCGTACGAGGCGCTTGTTTTTTTCTTTAGCACCCCGGGTGTCGATCAGAAACGCTTTCACCCGGAGTGCAACTTGCCGGTATGCAGATGTGTATGGTTTATGACAATAAAATTAAACTGCATTTTTGCGTGTGATATCTCACCCATTCAAGCAGCCGGGCACCACAACCGGAAGGACACCCTCGAGCGGGTTCGTCCGCTTCCGAACGGTGGCGCGCTGGTAATGTTCGATGTATCCGACGACGGTTTCATGGCGCTGTGCAACAACCCATTGTACCGGCACACTATAACCAACGAAGGCAGCCGTACGGGTAGGTGACGCCTGGTGCAGTGTTTAGAGTAAAAGCTGACATAATGTTTTTCTTCCGGGAAACTCCTTTACTGCGCTTCTTTTGCTGCAAGATCCGTGGATCCCGCCGTTTTGTCACAGGGAAAAGACTGTGTAGATGAAGGAAAATCGATTTCCACTTCCACTAACTTCTTGTTGCACGCCTGTACTTACTGCTTGTTGCCCGGCACCGAAACCGAAACGATCTTTTGAAGTCAAGCAACATTTTCTCTCAACAGTGCGGCCACATTTTTCAGCATCGGGAAAAACTTCGTTTCCTTCGTTTCTGTGTTCGTTAAGTTGAAATAGAGGGAAAAAAAGGACAACGCTGCAACCATCTCGACGACGAGTTTTTCGAGCACAACACATTCTTGACGCTCTGTGTGGCCAAAAGAAGAACAGAGTCATCCAATCGGAACGATGCCAAAGAAGCCGGAAGTTTTGTGCAAAAACGGGGATAGCCCAAACTGGCAAACGGTAGATACCCGTCCGACTGAGAATGTATGCAAGTATGCGAGCAGAAAGCGAAAAAAAAGTGGACCAACTCGATGCTCGTAAAAACGGTCGATCGGAATGAAGGCGAGTAACGAAAAAAAAAAACACTCCCAGCATATGAATAGATATTATTCAATATCGCTTTCTTGCCATTTTGGATGCCAAACTTCCTTGATGGGTTCGGTGGCTTTTGAGCCTTCTACCGTGGTAGTTTCGTGGTGTAGTTTTTTTTATTCTTCTCTCATTTCAAAGCACTAGAAGCTGTTTTGTTGCACGAAGCAGCATGTCTGGGTTGGAGGCGATATGGGAAAATTTTTAAAATGTTGTGTACACTACAAAAGACCTGCAAAACTTGGCCCATCTTAAGCAGCATGCTTTTTTAAGTTGCAACGAAAGTCAAATAAAAATCCCATCAAAATGATCATTAAGTTTAAAGTGTGTGCTGTCGGCGTGAAGCTACATGTAGATTGTGCCTTAAGCATGTTGTAGAAAAATTGACCGAAAAACTTGATAATGAACATAGCAAAAAGGTTTAGGTATCAATAGCTAGAAATACAGTTTGCCGACATTCAGGCGCTTATAAATAAGTTTACAGTTAAAATTTCAATTACGTTAAGCATAATCGAATGGCCATAGAGGAAAGAGATGCTAAATTTTCAACAAAAAATAAAACAACATTGTGATAAGACGAAAACTGAGATTCAAATATATAATGTTCTCTGCTTATTGCCTACATTTGGGCGTTGAAACAGCAGAAAATGTAATGCATTGGAATAATTCATAAACACATTTTGGAAGTAACAAATAGTTGCTAAGAACAAAATAAAGAAAAAACATTTTCTTAAGGAATGATGCCTACATGCAGGCGCTTAAAAATCAGTTAACAGTTAAAATTTCAACTATGTCATGCAAGCATAATCGAATGGCTTTAGTGGAAAGAGATGCCAAATTTTTAACAACAATTGAAGCAACATTGGGATTAGACGAAAACCTGAACTTCAAAAATATAATTTTCGCAGCATATTGCCTACATTTGGGCGTTAAAAAAACAGAAAATGTAATGCAATGGAATAATTCAACCACCGCATCGATTTCAATGACTTTCTACAGCCATAAGCAGCAGGTTTGAGTGGAAACAAACAAACGCAACGAGCCGCTCGTTCCGATCTATTTTCATCACCAAACCACAACCTTTCATCGGCGGGACATTTATTATAGTTTCGTGTGCTTGACGGTGACCGCCGTTGATTTATGGGGACGTTTGTGCGACCGTCATAAAAAATACTCCGAACTAGCAACCCCCCGAAGCAAATTCTATCCACTTGTCTCTATGCAAAAATCGTAACTGATGTTGCGTTCGTCGCAGTTGCTTCTAAGTATTACATTGCTTTGTTGGGCCCAAGAGCAGTAAAACGCGACACCAGTACACGTTCTAATGTTGGTGGAGGGAAAAGAAAGAAAGAGAAGAAAAAACCCAACTAACACACAAACCCCACTTCACTAACGAACAGTAAACTAACTTGTCCTTGAAGGATAGACAACGCTAGACAGTGTGCGTTCGGTGCTAGGCTACACATTAAGGAAAGAAGTTTATGTGGCGAACTAAACAGTGCATGGTTTATCTCTCTAGACTCTCGCGCTTGTCGTGGAAACTTTCCCGTGGATCCCCCTTTCTGTCGACCCTAGGGTTCGAGTCATAAAGCCACACTAAAAGCAAGGACTGATGCGTCGCGCAAAGGGACCCGGTAATAAATAAGTAAATTTTATGAGTTATAGTCCGTGCACCGACGTTCACGGCGGGGATGGAACGTTCTGATCCAGGACAGATCAACCGAAAACCACTAAAAGGGAACTAAACAAGCGCGAAAGAAATCCCTTAACAAACCATATCGTCACACACACACACACATATCCGCGCTACATTCTATGCTCTTCCTACCGCAGCACGAAGAAAGTGGCGTTTTTTTTAGCGAAAGGAAAAGGAAAATATATATTTATTGATTGTTAATAGACGGGCTATAAGTCCTCGTTCGGCCAACCAAAGTCGGTTCGATGGTCATAAAATACTGCCCCAGCCCACCCAGCCCACCCAGCCCATTTCCCAACTACCAAACCCACCGGGATCGGTAGGGACACCGTGTGACAGTTTTTTTTCGCTCTCTCAGTTTTATTGAGGCAAATATGTCATAAAAAGAACGGAAATTTCTTCCCCGCTCGCAAAAGCTTGTGTTTATATATACTTTTTTTTTAAAGAGTAAAGCAAGATTGTTTGCTTAAGGGACGAGGATGTTCCCCTGGGGTAAGGGGTTGGAATTGATTCGATAGGTTTGGTGGGTTTACGGATTTATGGAGTTAAATTATCCAGAAGTTATGGGATTTGGTTGGAGCGAAACGAATTTCATGCGAGGCCCCAGGACGCTCTTTAAAGTGTGCGGGTAGTCGGCAGTGTTTCGGGACCACTTAAAGGTTTTGTTTGTCCTGCGATGCAATCGATCGGGAATGGGTTTTGTTTATTATTTGTCGTTGGTTTATGTTTTTGGAACTGCGTCGTTTTTTAATGCTTTTTATGGTCAGTGGAATAGGTTTTTGGAGACATTTTGTAAATCAGAAGCCTAACTTTAGGCTGACTAAATTGAAAGTATGCAATCGGAATTCATGATGGTATGAAATCAATCTTCTATAGTTTTTGTTTAGGATACTTGAATCAATTTTACAAATCATTCGAAGGCTTTCTTCAGGCGAGCTATTCGCCTCTCACAAGTCTAACTTTAGGCGCAGTCAGATCGTTAAAAAAAAGTTCTCTTATGTTGGAATAAATTTAGGTATTCCAGTGATACGCAAACATGATCAAAATATCTCTAGTTCATTACTTTGTAATACTACATTTTCTTGCTCACAACATCCACTAGCTCTTTAGCACTAATGGTGGCTTACTTTGCACAGCACAAAGAAATAAACAAACCCTCTGCATTCATCTCATCTTGAAGGTACAAACCTGAAATGAAAGCAAAACAAAATGCAATTTAGTAAAATGCGTTAGAGAAAAGCGCTCCGGTGAGTACTAAACCGGCAACAGCAAATCAACTTCAACCACAAAGAGCAACAAAATCCTTCGTCCTCGCAGAAATATCCCACAGTCAGCGTATTTCCGTTCGAAACACCTTCCAATTATAAGAAGCATAACAAATATCGCTTTGTTTGTGTGTGCCTTTTCCACTAGTTTTAGTTCCCCTTTTGGTCGGAGTATACGGATTGGTAGTAATTCAACGTGAAGTTCCGTCAATGGTTCAGCCCAAAAATAGCTACAACGAAACTACCCCCCGTGGAGAAATTGAGCTAAAATCATGGCTTGACCAACCAAGACAAACCAACAGGCCGGCATTTCGCTTTTTTTGTTGTTGTATAGAGCGCTGGAAAAAGGCGTACGTAATATCGATTTCGTATCAAATATTCATCAAACTAAAGCGCATCCACAACTGACCAGAAAGCGTAGCCAAACCGTACCGACGACTTCTCGACATCGTCCACACGGTCAAATAAACGGTAAGATCGAGGCCGGAAATAGCAGCATCGAGACCATCCGCAATTCAACACAAAACGTGCCACCGCTCTCGCAACAACCTCTCTCCCCGTAATCCGAGGCTCCTCGGGAAACATAAACTCGGTAAACAAATAAATAAGAAAGGAAGCATCTCCTAACACGATTCCTACCGTCCCCGGATACCTTTTCGTTTTGCAGCCAGCCTGTTTTGTTAGGTTGGCCACGGGTGGGCGGTTGCGTGGTAGCATCTTTCCTTGCCTTCATCAAATATTGAAGCTACACATACACACAGGGTTCATCTTTTTCCCTTTTCCCGGCACACAACCGGGTTGGCCGGTGCCTTGGACGACCGGCTCCCGGATTATCTTCGAAGTCTTGTGAGATGCCGGCTGCGAACGGGAACAGAGACGAACGCAAGACGTGCCAGGGAAGGTGAAAAGTGCACACCATA
Source organism: Anopheles maculatus (assembly GCA_002091835.1). NCBI lineage: Eukaryota > Metazoa > Arthropoda > Insecta > Diptera > Culicidae > Anopheles > Anopheles maculatus. The sequence goes on along the minus strand of KZ061594.1, from coordinate 497,178 downwards.
AAGTCCACACAAATTCGCAAACCATTTGGAAAACGGAATTTTTTTCTCGGCAAAAAGGGGATGCCGGGATGGCGCAAACAGCAGCAATCCACGGTTTTCGTCTATTTGGTTCCGTGTTGTGCTCGTTCAGCGTCCGTAAATTGTTGATTAGAATACAAATGAAAGTGCTTCGTTTACCGGGCTGGCATCCGGCGATGGTGTGGAGTTGAGTTCTGCTGGAGTGGATCTTAAGGATGGAGATTCAGAAGCGAAGAAAGGGTTTGAAGCGGAGTCGTCTACTGGAGGGTTTTGTGTGGTGGTACATACGTGATGCTCGCACCCGTTTTTATTTTCTGGGCTGGTATGAAAAATTTACATGACGACTGGAGACGTCCCCAAGAGCGTCTTACAAAACGCAGTGTAAGAAAACCGAACCATTCCTGAGCTTGGATGTACGAAGATCGGCACAACCCAAGAACACTAAGACGCTCGCTTTAAGACGTACG
>KZ061594.1:480759-496364 GCA_002091835.1 Anopheles maculatus | reverse complement strand
AGCGTCGTACAAAACGCAGTGTAAGAAAACTGAACCATTCCTGAGCTTGGATGTACGAAGATCGGCACAACCCAAGAACACTAAGACGCTCGCTTTAAGACGTACGGAGATGCTTGGTGGCGCTTAAAAAGAGTATCTTATTTGCGCACTGTGCCCGAAGCCCAGGTAACCTTTAATAACTTATTCAGCAGTCTGTTTGTTTAAGCATCATCAAACGTTTGTGTTTGTGTTTCCCGTGTTCGCTCAAGCTGATCTGCAAATAATTTTACTGATAAACGCTCCAACCCGTTCAGGAGCGGCTCAGTAATTATAGCAACCAAGCAAGGAAATGAAATTTACAGCCCCACTTTTACCCGGTTCAAACTCCAATCCCGCCGATGAAGCACGAATAAGATTGGCGAAGACTTTGGGTTTTGCGATCAAAATATCGTACCGCAAGCGTCGTTTCGTTGGAGAGATATTAGACACACCGAGACACTCCCGTAAGGCTCTAATTACTCATCCGACCTGCCGCAAATCCCGATCTGGATGAAAGGTCTCGGTGAAAATAATGACATCCTTCGATTGCTGGCAGCGGTGTGCCTAGATGCCGAGCAACTTAATCAATTTGTTATGCTAATTATACGTGCGGTGTCTCGCGCACGCTTGTTAGCCTTTTGCAGAAAGCTCCCAGCTCAAGATACCGTCGTTGGAGAAGAAATCTGATAGTGTAGCTACGGCAGAACGCAACTCCGAGACCAATGAATTAAGACTTCCCACACAAAAGGTGTGCCATAATCGGATCTGTAGATCTTTTCAGCTGGTTGAATAGCCAATATGGCTGGCGGCTGTGTTCTCCGGGTGTCATCCGGGCATTGGATTTAAAGACCGAAAATCTTGATGTCAACGCAAGCTGCTGAGTGTCGGTGTACGCAAACACTTCGACAACGTGTTTGCCAGCGCAAATTGCATCGAAAACGGATGCGCTGTAGAAAAGAAACATTAAAAGGCATTTTCTTTTGTCATTGTCACCTCGCAAACGTACAAACATCTATTCAAACGAGAAGGAGTTTTTTGCATAAGGTCCTGATCCCGTAAAAAACAACCCAGCCAGTGCTGCAGTGACACCGAATCACCGAATAACGCTGCATTGGTGGGTTTTAGAGGGCGACGCGTTATTTATGTGTGCACCGGCATCAGTTTCGAAGCCGTTCCGAAATGGAGCCCGGTTCGCTGTGCCGTGTGTGGTGATGTGTCCCTAGAGACGAACATCCAGGCCGTATTCGGTGCAGTAGTCGTTTATTATCACATCGTTTGTAATGAACGGGCAGCGGACACCGGGACAAGCGTCCGGATTTTCGCCGTACTGGGAGAGAGTGACATGAAAGGCCCAACCACACATGCTGTTTCTTGTCGTTCTGGTTTTCGTGACGGTTTTTTTTGTTGATGTTGGATCTCTTATACTACGTCCGTCGGAACGAAATGGACCACCGCGCCGGAAGTCATGTCGTGTGTCGTCCATTGGCAGGTCACTCATTCACACGCTCTCTCTCTCTCTCGTTTTCTCTTTTTTCTATCACTCTCAACAGCTCGAGAACTCTAGTGGTAAGGTGCCTAAGTGTTGGTATTGGAAGAACAGTTCCCAGTGTAGAATTCTACCAGCAAAACACGTTCCCGAAAACCTGGGTCTTCCCTATTCAGGGGCCGAAAGAAAAACCGTGCAAATGAAAGTCGAGAGCATAATAATAATGGCTTGTCACTCGAGCTTAATGTGACGGGATCGCAAGCACCGAACGCGTCAGGAACGTTCTGGGAATGGGGTTTTGCATCCGACAGTAGGGACAACACACATACCAGAGACTCCGGTGACTGTCGCTGTGAATCGGTAACCACACCGTTCCACCCGTGCGCAAGGACAGCAGAAGAAAAACTACACTCCGAAGCGCACCACACAGCGGGTGTCGTGTCGGTTGCGGGATTCTTATCCCAGAAGAAAGCCCCCGCAGTACCGAGAGAATTTTCGCTTGCTCAACAAATTTCATTCCGAGTGATGGGTTTTACGCGCCGCAAAACCCATCGGAAACGATGGCGCTGTGAAAATGGGCAAGCAGCAAAGAGAGAAGGAGAGAGAAAAAAAAAGACAAACTTGACTTTCAACCCTTTCGAGACTGGTCGGGTGGAACTGCATTTTCCACTCAACTGAGCTCATTCGCTTTTTGGCGCTATTTTCCGCCCATACGAGCAGTAATGGGTGGAATCTTTGGAACCGCCATTGCCAGCTTAATCTCCGAGTGTCCTCACGGTGGACCCGTTTTGCCCGGGCTCGTGCATAAAAAGGCGTAACTGCATGAATAATCGGTGATGGATGACAACTTTCTTGCTAGCTTTGGGCAAGCTTGTACACGGAACGCGCCTCGGTAGCGCCGGTCTTTAGCTGGGGCGATATTTAAGCTTGAATGGAGTGCGCTTTCGAGTGGTTCTTAGTGTAATTGATCATTATTGGGTACTTGAGCTGGTTAACGAAGTGGTAGAATTGGCCATCTCGGGTGATTTTTATTCAATAAAGCAGTAAGCAGGTGATCATCACGTTCACTTTAGAGAACTCTGATGGGATATTGAGTAATTGTGAAACTGTATGTTTTACTATTTAAGGAGCATTTTTAGTCGAACTTCAATTAATGAAATTCATTAGTTAACTTCTAGTGAAAAACAGAAGATCTTAAACATGTACTATATTCTGGAGACTTGCTTTGATAGTCTCTCATTTAAATTTTAAACAATGAAGAGGTTTCGAGACATAGTCTAGGGTTACAGGTTCAACAGTGTTCTCACAGTTTTAAGCAAGAGACTTTTAGAAGTCTGAGACGAGAATTTAGCAGAAGTCTGAGTCAAAGTTTGACGACTTCCAAAAACATTGAGCTCTGTTTTCAGTTCATCAATATCGTCATTCAACTCTTCTTTAAAATATCTAAAGATCAGTAATTTTCTTAAGGAACTCTTTATTTAGAAACTGAATACTAGAGATGTGATGATGTACGCCAACAAACCATCAATTTCAATCGTCACCAACCAATTTTTAAGGACCACACAACAAACGTCAATGCCTGCTAACCTTGGGCAAATTCTTGGAATGCGTACTGTCAACAAGTTCACCGCCACCAAAAGGTTCGTTAAGGTGCTGCAATAGCAAACATCAACACACCCATTAACCCGGCTAGACTCGGCGGGTGACATTATCTATTTGTCTCCATCTTCTTCATTCCGGCCCAAAAACCCGGGGCACCTTGAGTGTGCAGACAGCCGTCGACTATGACAACGACTCCGACAGACGTCCAATTTTTTCCTCTGTACTGCAGTATGTGAAACCCGGCACCCAGCAACCCACCACACCAGATCCTTCCTTGGGGAAGACATTTTCTTCCATTCCGTTTTGTGCTACGACTGCAACGTGCCAGTCTCGCATACGGAGCATGTGATATAATCAGTTTTCCCAACGTGAGTTACTCTTTTGCCGCTTTTGTCAGGGCGCTCGCTTTTGGAAGGATTCGGGCTAGCGGTCATTTCATGATGTGACTTCTCCTGTGTGGACGCGCGTATGTAAATAGGATTGCAGACAAAAAAAAAATAACAAGGACGAGAAGTACTCAAACACTCCGGCAGACGAATGGTTGGCAAGGCAAGCTGAGAACGACCTAAACGACAAGATAGACAAATGACGGTGCAAATGAAGTGTTTTGGGAGGTTTGTTTTTTTTTCCTCGTCCAGTGAGAAGAATTTTAAATAACGCTCGTGAATAAATTGTTTCCGGCGGGAGTTTTACCCTTTCAGGACATGGACCATGGTTTTTTTTCGTTGATATAGGAGCCTTCTTAACCAAGATATTACTAAAATTCTGACATGTTCGCATATACGCACACGCTTTTTTCAATCAATTCTGAGATAATTAAAGCAGACTAGGGTGGACCTAAGCATCTAGTACTTGCACATTTCGCCCATGAATATGGTCACGTTCATTAACCCTAAACCACCGAGTTGGCGAGCAGAAATTAAAGCGAGAACAATTATCCATCCCACCACAAGTAGTCAGCGAGCATTTTCGAGAGAACAGTTCGCGGAAGAGCAACTTCAAACATCTTGGTACCGGTTTAATCTGCTAAAAGACCACCCCATTCCTTCAAAGTGCCGGAAGTTCTGAAGAATCTTTTCGCCCTCAAGTTTTCCTGCTTTTTTTTAAGGTAACCTCACTTCTTTTCAAGAGTCGCGGTCCAATATGGTCCGGCAATAAGAGCAGCCGCAGGCAAAAAACCCGTATTGAACCGAGCGTGGAAAGGCGTACAAAAACTTAGCCTTTTCCCAGGAACCAACAGTCGTCGTGGTCGTCGTCGTTGTCGTCTTCATAGCTTTCCACGAAACCGTGCTCTTTGTACTGTCTGCGAGAAGGTGACTAAAAGTGACCAACCGGAAGCGTCCGTTACCACTCTCCGTCCCTGCACGGTACTGCAGCAAAAGTTTTCATTAAAAATACTTATTACCAGCGTGAGAAGCGCAGCATCGAGAGGATATTTGCGCTTCTTATCATTAGGGCTGAACTTTGGCGGTGGCGTGTAAGGTGTTGGTGGTGGCAAACGCTTCACGGCAGCTCTCGAGTCGTGGGATAAAACCGAATGACAAACTTGGCCCCGAGCGTTCATATTGCGAAGCGGGAGCGTGAACCAAACCCTTCCGGAGGTCCGGCGCTACTATACATTTCGGTGTGTTCACCAGCCGCTTACCAAATAAAGAGAATGGCACGTTGGCGGAGCAGTAATAAAACGTAATAAAGTAGGTGCTGAATTCAATATTTGTCCCTCGGAGCGATAAAAATGGTACTCTTGTCTTCGCATTCACTGCTGAAATATAGCAGCCGAGTCGGGTCCACCATTTTTGCGATGCGCTTTATCAAGGATATTTTATTGTTGTTTGATTATATCCCTTTTGCCGCCATGATCAAGCTCGTCCACTCGGGGCAAAGAGTGTTGGAAGGCAGCAACAAAACACAAAAGGTTCAGACACTTTCTTTCGAGCAGGAAAAAGCCTTCTCCACTAACGGACGATCTCGACGAGAGTCGAGTGTAGGAGCGCAACGAATTGTAATGGTGCATTTCATGGGTTTCGATTGGTTGGCCAGGTCAGGCTGGTTGTTGTTTTACGAGTAGTGCCGGGTGCTAATTTTGAATGAAATGCTAGCATGAGGCTGATTTTTAATTAAAGCCAAACGTCTTCGTTCATTTCCCACGGGCAGGGAGACATATTTTCATCGGCATGGTATGAAAATCCTTTTCAAAACACTTACGATTACAGAAGCCTTTCAGCTATCGCACAATAGATGGGGTTTGTTGGCAAAGAAAATTACCTGCAATGAGACAAAAACGAGAAGGAGACGGAATTTATTAGATGGAGCTTGTACAAATTGATAAAGAAATAAAACAAAGACGTTTGGAAGTGATCTGAATAGCTGGAAGGTTTTTGGAGGTAATGGTTTTGTTTATGCACGATTATTTGCTGATCAATTCACTGTATTTAAGGTTGAAGTTTTCGTTACGGAAGAAGGATTCAGTTATTTGCTTAACTCGTGGAAAGTATTTGCAATATCTTGCACATTGTCTGCAGGACATTCTGATTATGTGGAACAAAAGCTACTAAACGCCCGAAAGTATGCAATCGATATTTTCAAACTCTGCTTATAAAGAACGCAATATTGGACGACTAACTGCATGACGACCGAGAAAACCTAGAATATTCTTGCAAAAGAGCTTACAAAAAAATCCCATTGTCAGATGGCCTCGTCATCGATTGCCTTCGTCATTATCGTCATCAGAACTAGCAATCATCATCATTGTCACACAACCGGTGTCTCCTCTGTCACGGTTTGCGTCCGGTACACGCATACGCTGCGTCCGAACACTCCGGTGTGTGGTATTTGTGTCGCTCGTCATCATTATCGGTTGGAGATTCAATAAATGAAAGCCGATCACTCGACCGGTTGTTGTGTTGTGTCGTCGGGTGCCTATTGTTTGGGCCCGGACGGAACGGACGATAATCGGTGACATTCGGGAACGCACCGAGGGATTCAACAAAAGTGATATCAATGCAAAAGGTCCGGCACGACGATGTGTTGCTCCACCCTCCATGGGTGTGTATGTGTGGAACGAGTTTTTGTTGGTTTGGTGTATCCTTTTTTTTCCCAGTTGCTTCACTTATGTTTTCTCAACCGATCCCACACAATCGGTAAGTTTTAATAGATTTTCCAACTGATTGCGCCCGGGATTCGATTGCTCTTCCTGTTCCCGGGGGTTTGTTTTGTTCGCTTTTCGGTCAAATTTGCCCTCGAGAACAATTTTAGCAGGCTCGGGATGGCGGCCGGTGTGTGGCGATGTGGGTTTGGTTGATCCTTTTTTTTTGTGCCAGCCCGTGTTTCACATTCACGTCTGCGACACACTGTCCTTAATCGGGCCGGTCATCCGAATGGGACGGTTGTATCGTGGGTTGGGACAGTGAAACAATGCCTCCGTTTGATTATGTTGTGGATACATAAGCAATGTATCTGAGGCCATCAGTCGTTTGGGGTTTTGTGTGTGTGTGTGTGTGTTTGGTTTTAGTTCTGAGTGACACCAGGAAGAGACAAAGTAATCTCCGATGATCAAGAGTTTAAGAGAAAAAAAGGACACAACAGAGATTGGCTTTAAAATAAGCAATGAAAAGAACGATTGGGAGGTAAAAAAAGAGAGAGAAAAGTGACAGGAAATAATAGAACAATTTGTTCAGATTAGCTTTAAACCCTGTTGAATAACATTGCTTAATACAATTTAAAAAAGAATTGTTACGGATAGCTTTAATATCTTTATGGCAGAAGTAAACACTTGTTTAGTAAACAAATTATTCTGCTTCCATATAGTTAACTCCGTACCACTGTGTTTTTTTCAAAGAAAACTCACACCAAACACCTAATAAAGACTTGAACAATTGCGTGCCAAGAAATTGGCGATCCATTGAGTTAGCTTCATTTGTATTGATTGGCGAACTCTAGCCACAGCCAAGGAGCAAACCAATCAAGAAGAGATGAAAAGGCTTCACAAAGCTTCACTGACAAGAGGAACAAAAAAAAAAAACTCCGCGACGAAGTAATTCGTTACACGGTTCGAATCGTTGATTGCAAATCAGTGGATAAATGTTACAGGCCGATTGATTGAACAGAGTAAAACAAGGAGAATGTATTGAAAGGTTGTAAAGATTAAGTTTTTTGCAATGTACGAATGTTTAAAGACATATTTGATGATGATGTTTGATGTAAGTCTACAAAAACTTCCCTCAAAAACATAATTCCTTTCAAATTTTTCAAAATAAAATGTAGAAACTTACTATATAGTTGAAAATTGCATACTTTTAGGCGCTCGGTTTTTATCAGAACAATTTAAACTGACTGGAGTTTAAGAAATTATCTTGTTGAGAAAATTACTGTCTACAAAAGGGATAAAAACTTTTCCAGACATCGCAATCAGACGAGTGTGCGAGTGTAATGGCAATTATTGACCGTCAATGACCATTGCTTCTTCAAGTTTCGTTACCAAGTACGACAGCATCTTTCTTGCTGATCAAAATTTGAAGTCAACAAGATAGTTATCATCGTTCATGTCCGAACTTTCGTTGACCACGGAGTTAAAGACGTGTTCAACATGAAAACCTTTTGCACAAAATTGCTCCCAAGTAGCTGCAATTTAGAAAGTTTAAGCGAAAAAACTAACCGAATCAACGGCAGACAAAAAAAAAACACGTCAAACATAATGGCGAGTTGATCAGATCCAAAAGGTGCAGTCATAAGACGAAGTTACAACAGCAGATTTCTCTTGAAGTGGCAGGTTTTACACGGTCTTGCTGGAGAAATCCTGACGATAGTTCCGCCTTCGAGAAAGGGACCCCATTACGCAAAGATGTGGCCCTTGGATGTTTTTTTCCTTCTTGCTACCGACTTTTATAGATCCTGACGCCCATCAAATGTCCAGCGCACACGATGCCAATCTTGTTGGAGATTTTATTAGTCTTTGTGTTTGTGTATCAGGCTGTTGATGTTCGTTTTGAACGATCCGGTTCGAACCGTGTCCCAAGGTCAACTACCGAAGACAAATAGTGTGCACAGACGGGACGATCTCCGGGAACAACAAACCATTGGCAGGAAAACGTGGTCCCGTGCCAGCTACAACGGTTAGTACAACGACAACGAAAGGTCACTCTTTTCTCCGGTGTGTACCGTAATCAGGTAGGAACTAAACTCATCAAAATGTGCAACAAACTAAAGAAGCACACAGCCATTCGGGCGCTTTAGGGTGTGTGATGTGAGACTCCCGGAACCGGAAATCAATTTATTATTTTATCTCCCTGTTCAGTTGGAAATAATGAGCATCAGCTCGTCCCTCTCCGGTAGTACCTCCACCGTTGGCTTGTTTTGAGCGGCCACTGTGAAGAAAGTGCGCCTGAATGTAGACTACTACCGTCGGTACACAGATACGATTGCAAGGTACGATGACGTGGAATTTCTCGAGGGACTCGCTTCAGCGGGGAGCTCGATGGTGAATCGAATTTGCAGTTTCGATCATTACACGCGGTACAGCTTTTGCTGACGTTTGATGCAGGAAGAATCTTTTCGGAAATTGAGAGGACACACTGCGGTTAAATTGAAATACACAAAAACGTGTGCAGGATATGTGGGACCATTAGCATGTCAGTGAGGTTGAGAAATTCCGAACCAAGAGCAGTCATAAATAGCTAAACATCTAACAGAGCTACATCAAGATGCTTTTTTTACCCTGGTACTCCTTGGGAAGAATCATTTCGTGCGCACCAAGTTCAGCATTCGCCATCTTTACAACCACTCACTCTCGCTCTCTCTAATCGTGTGGAGTGCACAATAATTTCACTACAAAATATGGCAGAATTCGCCGAGGAACCTTTCCCAAAGCGCTTAGAATTCCTATCGAGCAGCCGAGAAATGAGGTATTGCTAGGTTTCACAGTAAATTATGCATCGTCCCAACCCACTGCTTCTGTCCTCCGACAGTCGTCGGAACTTGCGCGAGCTTGAAAGTCCCGAAAAAGAAAGAACCGGTAAAGCGATGTGGGCTATTGGGTGAGGGCAATTTGTAACACAGCAAACCGGGCATTTGCCGTGCAGTTTGGTGCACCTTCGGTTAAAAACAGGGAGGTTAGAGCTCCCGTGCGCGCGCTACCTCTCCTGCCCCAAAATCCTATGCATAATAATGATATGATGCTGCGAAATTAGATGTTCGCGCCGGGTTGGACCGGTGGTGGTGTTCGCGCGCGCATATGGAATTCTATTTTCCAAATTCTCTCAAACGAGTTTTACCACCGGTTGGACGGCTAGTAGGTAGAAGTGTACGTACGTATTGCGGTGGTTATTTATGATTATGATGATATTCAGCTCGGTCTGGAACGATGGAATCGTACACCGATAGAATTCAAGCTCCATTTCGTGCACCACTCATGCTGGGAAAAAAGCGGTTCTACTATCCTTTCGGTAGATTTCGGGTTGCCATGGCAAATGGATGCTTTAGTCGGGAAATGTTCCGACAAAAATTCACCAACCTCCAATAAAGGTGTAGGATGGTCATTGAAATGAGGAAGAAAGAAAAAAAAACACGCTCACAGAAGTAACTACCTGCAGTACGTCGGGAGTACGGTAGAGAGCGGATGAGAAAGTTTGCGTTCATTCGGATTGTGTTGCGGAATATTTGTTAGTGTTAGACAAAAGTTGCAGGTTCAATTTGCCAACAATCTAATACCGACCCATCCGAGCGTGAATGGTGGATTAGCTTAAGCGGGAAGTTTGTAGTTACAAATGACGTGGGAAAGCTTTTTAATGCGAGAGAAGTGTCTACTAAAGTCGAAAATGTTTCAAGATGGACGTGGAAATAGCGGAAAAAATTTAGATGATTTATCCTCTAACAAAATCATTAAGTGTTATATATTGTTTGTGGGAAAATTACTTTAAAATTTGTACCTATAGTATCACAATTAAATTTCAACAGCGAATAGAAAACGCCTAAAGATATGCAACATTTAATATATTGCTATTGATTTCTTTGTTTTAAGCGAATATTCGAAAAGGCACATGCAAATTGCATAGTTTTAGGCGTTACGATCAACAAATTAGAATCCACCTACATTATAGCAGCATATATTTCTGAAATTTTTATAATTACTATATTACAATCCAAAGACGCTTTCAAACAACGCACATTACCCGCTGCTCAACGATCAATTGCTTCACAAATCGATGCGGTTAACTCGAACGGCTACCCACCGAGCTCAATACATCAAGAATGATTAACGCAATGGCTGCACAAATCGAGCGAATGCAGGTGAAGAAGCCAATCGGCGTCACCGCATCTTGCCACCTAAATTATACTCTCGAGCCGTTCACAGCTCCATTCAGCACGATTGCCGCGCCGGCTGATTTTATTTTCCTTTTAGCCATTCGTCCGACTCGATTTTACTCGCGCTATTGAGAGATGTTTGCTTTTATCGGTCAGCATCGAACATAATTACACTTGAAGAGGTTGCACTTGAAGCATCGTCCGAGTAGTCCGAGAGCCGACTGTTGCCACCGTGCCTGGACGTGCCCCGATTTTGTCGTCGTTCGATTGACCGCTCAATTCACCATTTGCTGTGGGGACAGAACGGCGTAGGGTGACGACTTTCTTTGCAAACGGCAAGCAATGGTACGGTCTGTCACCTTTCAGTGGGTGGACATGAAAGGATCGATTCATGTTAAAGCGGTCATACATCGAATGCAGAAAACGTTTGAAAGGATTTATTTGTGACAGTTGTTTTCTTTCAACTGAAAATTGCAACTTCCGAGCATTGAAAGACGAAAGGTGAACCATTAAACTAATGACAATTAGTTGATGTGATTTTCGGTACATAATATTTAAACGCCTGAATGTATGCAATCGCACAACTAGATTCTTTATTAGTTATCATATTTAATCAAATTAAACGCCTGCAGTTATGCAATTTACCAATAAAAGATTTTGATATTAGCCAAGAATTGCAAAAATAATCTGCTCAAGTATCAAAGCAAATACCACAATTAAATTTCCCGAAAAAAAAACCAACGTAAGCACCTTGGTGTGTTTACGAAGCGCTACATTATCAGTTCGCAGGGCGTTAATAACACCTTTTGTAGGGATGAATACACACTCACAGGCACAGGCTGAGCTTCACACACCTTACAACACTCCACCCCGTCCACCGTTCAAGCTGGGCCGTTATGGTCTTACAGTTTGTGCGCCCCAAAGATTGAATGAATGTTTAAAAAGATGAATTTAATAATTCACCACGATTTCGTTGCCAGCGAGCCATCATCGGTTGCTCACGGCAGGCGAGAGGCGATTTGAGCATTTTCCCGGAACCATTTACTGGTCGTATGCCACCCGCCTGTACGGCAGCCCCGAGGGAACTGAACGCACCCAGCAAAAAAAAAAAATGAACGTCGTGTTTTCGGTGTTGGCGCGAGCCTCATCTTGACGCGTTGTTGTAGTATGTTTTTTTTTTCTACATTTTATTCCGCTAAAACCTCATCAAATAGCCTACAGCAGCCGGCTACCGGGAATGAGTGGCGGGCTTGTAATTCAGCTGGCCGGGAAAAGTGAGCGTGCGGCGGAACGAAAACAACCGACGGGCAAATCGGAGTTTTCTCTGCGTTGGTGTGTTGGATGTTTTGTTGCCTTGCCATGCTGATACTTTTATTTGCTTCGCGGTCTTCCAAAAAGCTTTGCGGGAGCAATGAATTATTAATCGAATGACATTTCGAAGGTGCAAAGTGGAAGGAAAAACAATGCCGATGAGATTAGACGAAAGATGGCCCGGGGAGTTTCGGTGCGCACGAAGCGTCTGATTTTCTCGGGCAATCTTTTCCACGAGCGCGGTGCCTCACGCTACAAGAAAATGGGTGGTGTGAGTAAGGTTTTTTTTCTTCTCGATGTCAATTTAACTTGTAATGAGCTTTGTTGGAAACTTTTTATTGTCACACAGGACACGGCAGAGAGCATGGCATGGCATGGCATCGATGGGAATGGTCAATGGTACCGTACCGTGCTGCTGGCCGGGAGAGGCTTTGGGATTAGATTTGGGCTGAAAATTACGACTTGTTTTAGGGCGATAAATAGGAAGCGTAAACGATTTGATAGGATTAATTATGGTTGGCAGGGTTTGGGGGGGGAGGAGTGGCGAGCACACTGGCACGTTCGGTCGAATGGATTGTCAAATGGAGCGAATAAGTTGATGCTTATTTTCGTGTCCGGGAAATTAAAGCGATCGAATGAGAAGGCGCAGGAGAGTCTAGGATTTATGGTGTGAAGATACACTTCTAAATGTTAAATATTTCGTAGTATATGGTTGAAAATTCTCATTACCAGCAAGTTAATCACAAAATTCGCATTTTATACAGCTAATTGCATACTTTTTGGCGCTACGGAATGATTTTTTGCCATAAAGTAACTGTTTTGTCACTTTTGAAGGCTGTAATTAAACATGAACGGTTTTTTTTTGCATGTTCATTACACATTACGACACTTTCAAGTCCTTCAAGATCTGTTTTTGAATATTTTCACCACCATAGAAAACTGGAGCATTGCCATAAAATACCTTATGCGTCGCATCGTTCTGTGCCAGAAATAACAAACCTGTATAACGCTTTATGCATTATGCATGACAACCATTCTCGATATGCTTCAGCTACATGTGACTTCCGTTCACTTCCTGAAGGTGCTAAAGAAAGCGTCTTCCTACACTCAAATTACCTTTTCCATTAGCCGAGACAGAAAGCAACGAAACTGCGCGTACCATTTTCGTTTCGTTAGTGGCTTAGTGGAGAAAAATACTATACGCAACCAGATAATCATAGTCTTGCTTCACATAGGCCATGGTGCGAAGTTTTTTGCTCCACAATTGTGTTCATTACCACAAAACACACTTATCCTTCGGGAAAACAGGCCAGAAAACCGGTAGGTTAGTTGCCTCGTTTGTACCGATACCACAATACGTTAAAGGACGCAAGCGAGCCAACAAATGGGTGTTTATTTTCGTTCTCACCACACGCTGCATCACTTAACAAAAGAGCCAAGCCTGTCACACAAGCCTCTTTGCCTAATTGTGGTTTAGGACCTTCTTCCCAGCACACACACACACACGGTGTCTTCCTACGATCGGAGTCCAGCATGTTTGCTTAAGAACGCATTAGGCAGCACTTGGAAGTTGAAATGAAAAATACAACTTAACGCAAATAATGTTTAAGCCGTAACTCTCCGTGTTCTCTAAACGGCTAAACAAACATGACAGCCGGGACGAAAGGCACCACCTGACAGAGCACTTGACGTACGGTGCCGTCCTATTCAGTTAAAATCCACATCCAAATGATTACCTGCCGCGATGGAAGATTGACCATCACCTAAAGACTCGGATTTGATTGAGTGCCGGAGCATGCCGGTAGGACGGTGCCATTAAGATTTGTCGGAACCTTTGTTCGTCGCTCGCCGGATGTCCGGGGATCCCACAACACGATCGTTTAAAATGCAACTCACCGTACGCTGATGAGAAGAGTTTTACAGCAAAACCATTACGGTGGAACTTATGGCTCTAGGAATTATTCTCATCCACAGTGAAGGATGTGGCTAGATGCAGCCTTCTTGCTACATCGGTTCGAACACAAAGACTGGGAGAGGTCCCGGAGAGGGAACTCCAGGAGAAGCAAATGACAACGAAAAACATCTCTTCAAACAGGCAAAACTTTGATGAAACTCTTGCTCAATTTTTGCTCAGGGGAATTCAGTGCTTAATAGTCCTGCTGTCGGGCACCGCCGTTGCAAGTCTTCCACCCGCCACGGAAATGTCCAGCGCTCAAGCACGGTGCGGGCGTGGGTCCGCGTGGGATGAATTTATAACCGACTTCAGAAGTCATAATTATCCCGGGATGCTATAAATTCTGTCCGTAATTATTTCGTGCCCGTGCGCGCTGTGAAGCTATTTTTGCGCTACTAGGCAAGGCACGGTGAGCGTCGAACGAGCATCCCGGAAGAACACTTTGCAGGCACGCAGGTCGGAGCTGGTAAGGAAAATTAACGAAAGATTAGTGTAACTTCTCTTCGCGTGAAGTTTGGAATCTTTTTATCGCGCGTCTGCCACGTCTTGTGGATTGTTTGGGCATGCAAAAACGGGGAACACATCGCGGCTGATGATGGGTGTGTTCCGGCGAGTAACCGGGAGAACTTGGCACCAGGAGGAAGTTCCAGCTGGAGTGCAAACAAAACAACTGATCACGGAGTTTTGGTTATCCCCGAAACTGGCCAGTGTCTAGAGTTTGCCGAGCTCCAAACGAGTTAAGTCATTTGCTTTATTAGTCTGGATATAATTGTGAGCGTCGCGGTGTTGAAGTTGGGAAGATATTACCCAAGTTTCGAGGAAATGAAGCATCCATTGGGAGTGGGTTTCATCAGAGTTAGAAATGCTGATAGGCTCCATTTCGTAGAATTAATGAATTTTCCTTATTGTTGATAAACTAGCCGCAAAGTTTTGTTTACGTGGTAGACTTCAAATGTATCTCCAAAACAGTCAAATCGTGATATTCCAATAAAATATCTTCTCGAAAGCAAAAGCTGATATCATAACACTCGTTGATTTATTGATGTATCGCATTGTTGACATGCAACTGCTACGGAACAATCACGACCCGCCTCGGCCAATCAGGCCCGAACCTTCCTGTTCAATCAAATGGCATCAAACAAATCACAATCTGCCTCTGGGATAAATATTTACCGCCGTACAAAACGTTAGGGACAGCACCCTCACATAAATTCTCGTACCGGGAGGTTATTTTTTTTTATTAAAAAAGCAACAAAATGGATATCTTCAATATTATTGCTAAGGGTACACTGAGCTAGCGGAACGTCCTAACAGTGGAAAACACTTCAACAAACAGAGCTAGGTTTCATGGTGGTTTGTTTTCAGTAAGTGTGGTTGTGTATGTGTGTGTGTGGGTGCGCACCCACTTTCATATCGACACATTTCACACAAGGAAACGGTTAAGAGCAAGTCAAAGAATCAAAACCCGTCCGAGAGACCCGAAAGAAATTGTCATCCATACTCGCACTCTTTCTCTCTCTCTCGTATCCTTCAAATATCCTGAAAGATCCTACCAATCGATGACAACAAACCTTCCAAAAGGATGACAAAAGGGCGTCGGCAACATAATAAAGTGGCAGGGAATGGAGGTTCGGTAGACACGCCGTCAAGGATGCTGCTACTTGCTGCCGGGCCCTTGACGAGCCGCTTGATAAACGAACCAAATCAACATCACGTCGCGCGTAGCGTTCGCATCCCTGTGCCTCACCGTACACATCAGCACACAAACTTTTCCGTGCGCTATCCGGATTCTGTCTGGACCCGTCTAGAAGGCTCACGGAAAGGTAGGTAGGCGGCTGAGTATATGCGCCCATTGCGCCAAAGGAAAGTTTTCCCTGCAACAAACATGTGCTGGCGGTGATGGAGCATCGGGCCTAAGTCGTCTGGGGAATCGAA
>KZ061594.1:454821-479608 GCA_002091835.1 Anopheles maculatus | reverse complement strand
GCCTCACGCTACAAGAAAATGGGTGGTATGAGTAAGGTTTTTTTTCTTCTCGATGTCAATTTAACTTGTAATGAGCTTTGTTGGAAACTTTTTATTGTCACACAGGACACGGCAGAGAGCATGGCATGGCATGGCATCGATGGGAATGGTCAATGGTACCGTACCGTGCTGCTGGCTGGGAGAGGCTTTGGGATTAGATTTGGGCTGAAAATTACGACTTGTTTTAGGGCGATAAATAGGAAGCGTAAACGATTTGATAGGATTAATTATGATGGTTGGCAGGTTTTGGGGGGGGAGGAGTGGCGAGCACACTGGCACATTCGGTCGAATGGATTGTCAAATGGAGCGAATAAGTTGATGCTTATTTTCGTGTCCGGGAAATTAAAGCGATCGAATGAGAAGGCGCAAGAGTGTCTAGGATTTATGGTGTGAAGATACACTTCTAAATGTTAAATATTTCGTAGTATATGGTTGAAAATTCTCATTACCAGCAAGTTAATCACAAAATTCGCATTTTATACAGCTAATTGCATACTTTTTGGCGCTACGGAATGATTTTTTGCCATAAAGTAACTGTTTTGTCACTTTTGAAGGCTGTAATTAAACATGAACGGTTTTTTTTTGCATGTTCATTACACATTACGACACTTTCAAGTCCTTCAAGATCTGTTTTTGAATATTTTCACCACCATAGAAAACTGGAGCATTGCCATAAAATACCTTATGCGTCGCATCGTTCTGTGCCAGAAATAACAAACCTGTATAACGCTTTATGCATTATGCATGACAACCATTCTCGATATGCTTCAGCTACATGTGACTTCCGTTCACTTCCTGAAGGTGCTAAAGAAAGCGTCTTCCTACACTCAAATTACCTTTTCCATTAGCCGAGACAGAAAGCAACGAAACTGCGCGTACCATTTTCGTTTCGTTAGTGGCTTAGTGGAGAAAAATACTATACGCAACCAGATAATCATAGTCTTGCTTCACATAGGCCATGGTGCGAAGTTTTTTGCTCCACAATTGTGTTCATTACCACAAAACACACTTATCCTTCGGGAAAACAGGCCAGAAAACCGGTAGGTTAGTTGCCTCGTTTGTACCGATACCACAATACGTTAAAGGACGCAAGCGAGCCAACAAATGGGTGTTTATTTTCGTTCTCACCACACGCTGCATCACTTAACAAAAGAGCCAAGCCTGTCACACAAGCCTCTTTGCCTAATTGTGGTTTAGGACCTTCTTCCCAGCACACACACACACACGGTGTCTTCCTACGATCGGAGTCCAGCATGTTTGCTTAAGAACGCATTAGGCAGCACTTGGAAGTTGAAATGAAAAATACAACTTAACGCAAATAATGTTTAAGCCGTAATTCTCCGTGTTTCCTAAACGGCTAAACAAACATGACAGCCGGGACGAAAGGCACCACCTGACAGAGCACTTGACGTACGGTGCCGTCCTATTCAGTTAAAATCCTCATCCAAATGATTACCTGCCGCGATGGAAGATTGACCATCACCTAAAGACTCGGATTTGATTGAGTGCCGGAGCATGCCGGTAGGACGGTGCCATTAAGATTTGTCGGAACCTTTGTTCGTCGCTCGCCGGATGTCCGGGGATCCCACAACACGATCGTTTAAAATGCAACTCACCGTACGCTGATGAGAAGAGTTTTACAGCAAAACCATTACGGTGGAACTTATGGCTCTAGGAATTATTCTCATCCACAGTGAAGGATGTGGCTAGATGCAGCCTTCTTGCTACATCGGTTCGAACACAAAGACTGGGAGAGGTCCCGGAGAGCAAAACCATTACGGTGGAACTTATGGCTCTAGGAATTATTCTCATCCACAGTGAAGGATGTGGCTAGATGCAGCCTTCTTGCTACATCGGTTCGAACACAAAGACTGGGAGAGGTCCCGGAGAGGGGACTCCAGGAGAAGCAAATGACAACGAAAAACATCTCTTCAAACAGGCAAAACTTTGATGAAAATCTTGCTCAATTTTTGCTCAGGGGAATTCAGTGCTTAATAGTCCTGCTGTCGGGCACCGCCGTTGCAAGTCTTCCACCCGCCACGGAAATGTCCAGCGCTCAAGCACGGTGCGGGCGTGGGTCCGCGTGGGATGAATTTATAACCGACTTCAGAAGTCATAATTATCCCGGGATGCTATAAATTCTGTCCGTAATTATTTCGTGCCCGTGCGCGCTGTGAAGCTATTTTTGCGCTACTAGGCAAGGCACGGTGAGCGTCGAACGAGCATCCCGGAAGAACACTTTGCAGGCACGCAGGTCGGAGCTGGTAAGGAAAATTAACGAAAGATTAGTGTAACTTCTCTTCGCGTGAAGTTTGGAATCTTTTTATCGCGCGTCTGCCACGTCTTGTGGATTGTTTGGGCATGCAAAAACGGGGAACACATCTCGGCTGATGATGGGTGTGTTCCGGCGAGTAACCGGGAGAACTTGGCACCAGGAGGAAGTTCCAGCTGGAGTGCAAACAAAACAACTGATCACGGAGTTTTGGTTATCCCCGAAACTGGCCAGTGTCTAGAGTTTGCCGAGCTCCAAACGAGTTAAGTCATTTGCTTTATTAGTCTGGATATAATTGTGAGCGTCGCGGTGTTGAAGTTGGGAAGATATTACCCAAGTTTCGAGGAAATGAAGCATCCATTGGGAGTGGGTTTCATCAGAGTTAGAAATGCTGATAGGCTCCATTTCGTAGAATTAATTAATTTTCCTTATTGTTGATAAACTAGCCGTAAAGTTTTGTTTTCGTGGTAGACTTCAAATGTATCTCCAAAACAGTCAAATCGTGATATTCCAATAAAATATCTTCTCGAAAGCAAAAGCTGATATCATAACACTCGTTGATTTATTGATGTATCGCATTGTTGACATGCAACTGCTACGGAACAATCACGACCCGCCTCGGCCAATCAGGCCCGAACCTTCCTGTTCAATCAAATGGCATCAAACAAATCACAATCTGCCTCTGGGATAAATATTTACCGCCGTACAAAACGTTAGGGACAGCACCCTCACATAAATTCTCGTACCGGGAGGTTATTTTTTTTTATTAAAAAAGCAACAAAATGGATATCTTCAATATTATTGCTAAGGGTACACTGAGCTGGCGGAACGTCCTAACAGTGGCAAACAAACTGCAGGAAAACACTTCAACAAACAGAGCTTGGTTTCATGGTGGTTTGTTTTCAGTAAGTGTGGTTGTGTATGTGTGTGTGTGGGTGCGCACCCACTTTCATATCGACACATTTCACACAAGGAAACGGTTAAGAGCAAGTCAAAGAATCAAAACCCGTCCGAGAGACCCGAAAGAAATTGTCATCCATACTCGCACTCTTTCTCTCTCTCTCGTATCCTTCAAATATCCTGAAAGATCCTACCAATCGATGACAACAAACCTTCCAAAAGGATGACAAAAGGGCGTCGGCAACATAATAAAGTGGCAGGGAATGGAGGTTCGGTAGACACGCCGTCAAGGATGCTGCTACTTGCTGCCGGGCCCTTGACGAGCCGCTTGATAAACGAACCAAATCAACATCACGTCGCACGTAGCGTTCGCATCCCTGTGCCTCACCGTACACATCAGCACACAAACTTTTCCGTGCGCTATCCGGATTCTGTCTGGACCCGTCTAGAAGGCTCACGGAAAGGTAGGTAGGCGGCTGAGTATATGCGCCCATTGCGCCAAAGGAAAGTTTTCCCTGCAACAAACATGTGCTGGCGGTGATGGAGCATCGGGCCTAAGTCGTCTGGGGAATCGAAACATTTCTGGTAAAACATTCTTGCGTCCTAGCGAGACACATGGTTCCCCGTGCGGGACGCTTTCCACCGTAGTCCTCCGACGGGGGGCCAATTTTCCCGGAAGAAATAAACGGATTGAAAATCGAAAGCGACACTCGCCTTTTAGCAAGCGAACCACATCGAATCCTTTACGCCGATTGTCGCCGGCCTGCCGAAAAAAAAATGGTGCGTGAAGAGGTTTTTTTTTGTTTCCCTTTTGTGAAATGTACACGAAGCATTGGTGGATTTCGTTGCCACTGGGGAGCAAAGTATCTTTTACCGACGCGAGTCGAATATGATTTCTCCAAGGACAGTGACGATAGAGCATCATTTCGTAGAACTGATGGTCCATCAATTGGAGACCTTGCAGAAGTAAAATTTGTTCGTTGTTTTCGATTGATGCCGAACGGAAAGATACAGGCAAACATATTAGGCAAATCAAACAAGTTACGCTCACCCAAACTATGTTAGGTATAGTTTTCTTCTTGTGGTTAGCTGTTTCGTTTACACACACTCACGCATATGGCACGCAAATACAAAAAGAAAAATCTATGCGATGCCGTGAAGCTCAAACCAATGCGGCAAATCACAATCAAATCCGGCTTCAAATTAAATTAGGACAAGTCCGAACACGATCAATCCGACCGACGTCGACGTCGGAAATTGGGCAATCGATGTAATGGGGATCGAGTGAATGAAATTTGTCTCCCAAAAGAGGTTCAGATTGGGGTGCGTAATGCTTGGAGCAATCAATTTTTACTATCAAAATGTGTCCTTAAGATAATTAGTTTGATTTAAGCAAGATGCGAGGTATATCGAAGAAAAAACGCCTGAAAGTATGCAATTTGTGGTTTTTCGGAGTATTTGATTTGCTCTACAATAGTTTTATTCTTCTTAGCTTTGAATGCTCGGGAAAAAATGGTGTTGCATACCTTCAGGAGTGTACACCCGAGACAATCTTAGCCCGAGACCAAGTTCCTCACCGAAGCGAATGCATCAAAATAGGTGGGGAAACTTTCTTAAACGTGCTGTCACGTGTACAATGAATGAGGTTTTCCCTCGTTTTTTTTTTCTCCCCCAAATATTTTACAATTCATTCCCAACCATCACGAACTGTGCCGAGTCAGACTACGAGACTGTGTTGAAGCAGTAGTAATCGAAAGTCAAAGAGCAATGCTCACCTCACAAGTCACCATTTTCCGGCTAGCAAAAACGTTCATTGGAAGAATTTTTCATTTATTTCTAACCCCACCACGTATCCCTTCCGTCTTTCCCCCTTCCACGGTACACGCAAAGGAACTTCAAATTGCATGTGAGAATTAGGTGTGTAATGGCATGTAGCATCGAGAGCATGTAAAAGTGTGAAATATTTGGTTTCTTCTTTTCTGGGAACGTGCCTTTGCCATGCAAACGGGAAAGCAAGTGGTCCACGAACTCATTCCGTGCGGTTGGAACGTTGTGGAAAAATGTGTGAGAGCGAGAAAAAAGCGGAAGAAAGGAAAACTCCAATTTTCACAGTCAATTACCAGGATTGAACACAATTTCGAGCCCCCCCGGTTCGGAGTCCCTCTGGCCCGCAAAAGGGACGGTGTGTAACTTCTCAACTTCGATTGAAGAAATTTCGTTCAACAAAAGAAAATGTGTACACACCGCCGTGGCCGTGTGTTCACACCATCATTTCCACACACACACACACCACACGAGTATATCCGTTTTGCAGCAGACGAATAAAACGAAAATTGCTCCAACTTATTTCAATCTCGCACGCTTTTCTTGTGACCCACCACACGTTATGGACGACATGGACTCAAGAGGGTACGATTTCTTGAAAAAAAAACTCTTGAAATTCCTGCCCAGCAAAGCCATCCATTTTGTGTTGCTGAGGAGTTTCACTAGCCCTTGGCTTTGGTTTGGACCATGTGCAGCGAGTATAAACCAAGAACGTGCCAAACTAAGCGGTCAAGAGCCACCGAAAGCTTGTTGCGCTGTGGCATGCGAAGGTGGTAGCACCACTGCACCGAAGATAATCGATGAGCAACAGCCATGTTTGACCACAGCCAATAAGTCCTGTGTTTTTGGTTGCGCTTTTTGGAATGGATTTTTGGAACGCGCGGAAACATAGCGCGTTCAGCCATGCAATGCATCAATTTCCATTGCCATTGTACATATACAGAGGGGAGAGCACTAAAACGAGGCGGTTAAGGTATGTGGTTTTGGTATTTTAAAAAGTCACTTACAGTACAATGAGCAGATAGCAATCCGAATAGACCATTCCAGAAACGTTACTTAAAGCGGACTCATGTTGATGGGTAAAGTTGTTTATTTCTTACCTAAAAGTAAAGAGAAAGAAAAACAATATTAGTCATCAGATTTAAAAAAATATTTTCTATAACAGAATCATATTGAGATGTATCTTGTATCTTGACCTCACACGCCTGCGGGTATGCAATATTATAAAGAAATTAATATAATCGAAAAATCATAATAATTAAGAATAGCTTGGAGTCCTCTCCATTTATCCCCAAATGTTCTATGCTATTTGATGTAGGTTTAGGCGCCTAAAAGTATGCAATTCTATAGCCTGTCATGACTGTTACCTAAGACAAAACCTGTCAAAGCTCTTAATTCACCGCCAGTGTTAAAATAAATACGAGAAGTTAGCAATGAAATGAATAATTATGACGCGAAACGATCTGTATCATCGTATAAATCATTTCAAAGCTGAAGTCATCTATAATTACCATTAAAATTAATATTAAAAAAACCAGTACGTTATCTCATGCCAGCTTCAAAAGACGAAAAAAAGCTTTCTCAAGCCACATCCTGGAAAACCAATCGGCTGGCATTCGTACATCAACGGCATAAAGCTTGCGGTTGCACAGCAGGATTTCCAGCCGAACAACCAACAGCCAACTACTGCCAGCCCGAAACGAAACCACGGGCGCTAATCATACTCTTCATTAACTTCATCTTCAAGCTGCAACGGTGAACGGGCTAATTAAATGCACCACTAGCTTAAGTGTGCGGATTTGAAAAACGCATTCATAATCCCGTCCAATAGTGTGTCACACGGCCCCAAGAGCCACGGTGTCACCGGGCCGGGTGCGGTTGGCTCGACGACCGTTTCTCTGACTTTGCCATCATTGATCATTTATGAACAAAGCGCCGGTGAGCCGGCGTTCGCTTTCCACGACGTTTCCCGTGCCGGTTTCGGGATGTGCATGTGGAAGCTGGAATTAATAATTCGCTCTCGATGAAGTGTAGTAGCGCGTACAACGAAACGGCAGAAAAAATAGAGTTGGTTTAAAAAAAATGGAAGCTTTCTTCCGACAGTTTTAAATCGTTTGCGATATAACGATGGTGGGAAAATTTGCACCGGCCGAGTTGGGGTGTGTGTGCAAGCGGCAGGAGGTTGTAATTAAGCTGATCGGTATCAGTGTCAGGAAGGATGAAGAGCAAGAAAAGCGAGAGAGAGAGAGAGAGAGATGTAAAAAAGAAGGAAGCTTTAGTCCTTTCAACAGAATGATAAAGCGATGCCAAGATCTTGGTTCGCTTGCGCCTTTTTTTTTATTTCAACCATCCAGACCACTATAATCATAGCCCGGAGTAGAAGTAGTCACCCGACGCGAAAGTATTATGGCAAGAAAAAAAAAAATACAATTAATTATTTCATAATAATGTTGATCCTGCTGATGGTTCGCTGCAAACCATACTCACAGTGGATGGATTTCCTTGTTTACCATCCAAGATGGATGGGATACAAACAGCGCCCGAGACATCAAACGGATGAGCTTTGAGCGCGCGGGCGCGCTGCAACAATGGTGGTTTACTTTACTCACAATAGGAACACACACACATACAACCGCATACACAACTCCAGGGGGTAAGTCATTTATCTTTGAAAATTTTTATTAAATTTTCATCCCACTAGCTTGGTTGCATTTGCAGCTGATAAGACCAGAGCGAATGGTATGTTCACGCGAGCAAAACAAAATACTAAAAATGGGCAGGAATTTAGTTCCTCGAATTTTTGCTCAGGCAAAACAGAATGGTGGATTGGTGCAGTAATTAAAAAAAACAAACGCTATCCATCCAACACTACTATTCTCCTACTCTCCATGACACTATTTCCGTTCATTAACGGATTCGAACGCAAGTTCGCAAGCCAGCTGAAGGAATGTGTCTGACATCGGCGAATGGGAAGGGCTACACAAAAAGCGACCCTACCTAACCTCAAACAGTACGCTGACGCAGTCGTCCTCCTCCAGGTCACGTACACGTCTCCTGCTTACGACAACGACCATCGTGAAACCATCGTGGCCGGGCGTTTTTGGTGGCGAACGAGGTGAAATAAATTCATTTACTTTATTAAATTACAAATGAATTTCAATGTAATATATTATTTGCGCGCTTTTCGTCCGCATCGCATCGCTGGGTTCGGTTTCCGCGGGTCGGTACGGAAGTGTGCAAATGCAATTAGACCGATTTCGTTGCCCGGGTTGGGCGCTTAATGGAGATGAAGGAATCTTGTGACTTCCTGGGTTTGTTTTATTGGACGTTGGCGATGGTTTATATCGGGTACAGCAGGGCCGGCAACAATAGATAAATAGATTAGCCTCGGTGCGGAGATGGTGAACGTTCGACCGGAGACACGAACACGATCTGTGTGTGTGTGTGTTGTAATAGTTTCCGTATTTCACAATTAAGCATCAATAGCAATGGGAAGCGGCTAGCGAGACAGGATCTTAATGGAAGTGATTCTGCAGCCTGTACATGTACGTTAAGAGGAGGTGTTTTTTTGCGTGTTAAATAGGGTTAAGTACAAGGTCGACAAAGGTATGTCGACTAAGTGTAGATACGAAACATATAATACGCCTAAATGTAGGCTTTTTTTCGAAGAATAGAGAATTAAGAGAAATGTAGGATAAAATTAACTTAATTTGAGTAAATAAAAAATTGTGAAATGTATAAGAAAGTGTCAAAAGAATCTACTATTTTTTGTTCTAAATTTTAACTAAACAAACTCAAAAAGCATCAACAAATGTTCTTCCCCCCTATTCGCCTGTGTGTCACCGAAACAAGCGAAATGCTAATTATCGACCGATTACCATCGGCGTGTTTTGAGCTCGTGAGGAAAATAAGTAAAAACACTTCGATTTTCCCGGAAGTGGCCAATTTTTCCAACCGTTCAGCCCCTGCCCATCCCGTCATCCACAACTTCCCATCTTAGGGCGCTTGTAGAAACGACTAATGGAACCGAAAAAAAAAAAACCGTCGTAACATAAAACATTAAGTAAGGCCCGGCCGGTTTTTCTTTTAAGCACCGCACTATAGAGAAAAACCCGAAAGAAAAACTTTCCCGTAGACCTGCTAACGCGGCCTAGGCCACGCGTTGCGGTGACTCGTACCGGAAGGTCATTTATCATCGTCACCCGAAGCGGGAGAAACAAAGGCGCAAGAAAAAAAAACCATACTTTGCAATAATGGTTGCGACCACACGGGGAAGCGGCACCATGGTCATTTGCGGCCAACCGGAGGTATGGGGTAGAAAAAGGAAAAAAAACTTATCGCAAAGCGATTTTTGTGGCCCCAAAATAAGGAAGCCAACAAAAAAAGGATATTGTGCAGGCCTGCTTTTGCGCCCAACCATCCGCGCCTTGGTTTCCCCATTTTTCATGCTTTCGTGATGTTGAGTGGAATAAAATTGTCCTCCGTTCGGTGTGTTCTTGCCCGGCTGGACTAAAGTTTTACCGCTTAGGACCTGGTGTCACAACTGGAGGAACGGTACGCCAAACAAACTAAACGGTGTGACGCATAAACCCGGAAGCCCGGCAGTTTTCCTGCTGGCGTTCGGGAGGGCGGTAGGAAAACCTCATCCAAAATGCAGACAGGCAGATTCGGTGCCTTGATGACGGGCAAGCGAACGGCTAAACGAATTTAAAATGAGCCCCAAACACACACACACACAATCTTTCCTCCTCCCCAAAAGCCGAAACGGTCTGACAAGATGCCGCCCGCTGGAATTTCCCTGTCGGAGGGCGGTTTGTCCCTCGGGAACAGGAATTGCATCGATTTTTTTCGGCTTTCTCATCATCTCACATCTTGAACCGACCATCATCATCACCAAAAAAAAAAGTTGCAAACGTTGCAGAAAGAGAAAGAGCGCACCGACGAAACTGCACGTAGCCTACATCTAGGCGCTACTGCCGGATACGCGCGCGGGTCGCTCCAACATTGGAGAAAACTTATTTATTTCCTTCAATCGCTCCGCGTGCCCGTACGTTAGCCGCGGACGAACGATTCCAATTTTCTTCCGAGATCGGCCAGATTGCCCAATGCTGCTGTGGTTTTGTGGTTTTTTTTGTTGCGGGTTGCAGTGGCAAAACGAGCGCAGGTATGAGCCCGGATGATGATGGTTGAGGATACTGCTTCCTCCGGTGAATGCGCACACCAGACCGACCATCGCATGGTGAGATGCATAAAGTGGTTTATTAGTATTCAAAAGGTATTTTCGGTAGTATCTGGCTTGCTTCTCTCCTTACCGCTTGCTAGTGTTTTCGTCGACCGGGGTATTTTTTTGTATTTGTAAAGAGGATATAAAATTCTCCATAATATAGAGAAAGCAAGAGGAAGACAATTCCCCACACACAAAGACGGAAGAACCGTCCAATCGGACGCTTTTGCATGCGAATGGACACTGTGCAGAATATTCGATGCAATATTCCGAACCAGTCGCCAACGTCGAGACGTTCTACCGCGAACAATTGGCTTCGGGAAAGAATAGCGCCTGGTTGGTCTGCATTTCAAACCCGATCCGATGAGTGTCGTTGTCGGTGGGATGCGTTTGATCCAGTTTGATGACGGTTGCCAAAGCGAATTTGATGATTGTGTGCTATTTTTTTTGTTG
Source organism: Anopheles maculatus (assembly GCA_002091835.1). NCBI lineage: Eukaryota > Metazoa > Arthropoda > Insecta > Diptera > Culicidae > Anopheles > Anopheles maculatus. Next base: position 468,896 of record KZ061594.1, on the reverse strand, counting down.
CTTCTTAAAGACACACTGTTGAGGGCTAGCTTCGGATCTCGAGCAGCACATTACAAATGCAGTTTGGTGGAGAACGTTTTCCCCGGTTGCAATAAGCACACCGTACACGTCTAGCGCGGCATCGGTCGCAATGAAAACCCGATGAACCGGTACGTGACTGGATGATTAATGGGGCAAAACGGTGGCTGCTTTGGTAGTTTATTTAATTCTTGGTTGAAAAACATAATCCATAGGCATAAGCAGATCCTTTAGACAATTTGAATAGACTTATTTAAATATACAAAAATTATTAAAAAAAAAAACACACATTACTAAACGTTATAAGTCTTAAGAAACGAAAAATGTAACATCAATTGCATACTTTTAGGCGCAATTTGCTTTTGGAGCATTTGTAATTTTTTAAATAATCATTTGAATGTCTCGTTTTGAAATACAACAAACAAAATTATTACATCGACTCGTTTGATTATCAGATGGTGCCTAAATGTAGGCAACCTTGAAGCAAATATCGCAGTATTTAAATTTTCATCAACAAAACTATTGACGCGAAGCTTATTCACTAGCTTATCGGCACAGAATTCTCAACCAATCCAATGTTTATGACCTTGTTGACGCAAAATGAGGTATTTTGCGCATTCATTTCCATTAATTTGTCACCACAAACGGTTTTGTTTCATGGTTCAAAAACAAGTGAATGCTAGGAAGCTGCCGAACAACAATACCATCATCCCGTCATGCTGGCAGAGTGTTTTTTTTATCTGTTAACGTCCTCTTTGGTCTGCTTTTCAACATCAAGTCTCTAGTTATTAAACTTTCGTCGTCAAATAAACCAACGTCACATTTGGTGATAATGTTTTCCGCTCACTGGCGGGATTGCAAGCCGGGCGTCGGCGGGAGTGAAGTTTGTTTGTCTGTTCGATTTGTACCCGAGCGGTGTAACCTTCTTACGGTTCGCGCGCACACACAGCAAAAATAGCTGGTTTTAATAATTAGAAAAGTTTTTACCAATCTCGTTCCGTACGGCGGCGGCGGGCAACCAAGTAGCGCTGTGTGGTGTCATCGTGTTGACGATGTTTTGGCGTTTGTGTGTGTGTGTGTTGTGCTGTTAGCGCGCCATGTTTCGATTGCCCTTGGATGGTGATTATGATGCCACCACACCACTTGGTGATGCTATTTGGTAAAGAAAAAGAGATTTTTCTTTGTTTTTCGCTCTTTCGCTCGCTCGCTGCCCATTATACGGCACACGGGAGGAGGCCTGCTTTCGGTTGGATTCGGTTAATTCAATTTTCCCCAATGCCCACTCAACCGGCGTGTGTGTGTGTGTGACTGCACTAGAGCCACAACAAGAAAGCGACATCTATAGGGTGTCATAGTAGAAGGAAAAAACACTCAACATCGAATGTGCTCATCACAGCAAGCATCCGAACGAGTTGATTACGAAAATGTCGCCCAGAAGCAACAACGACAAACAGCCAAAAGAAACGACGGAAAAAGAAATCGGTCCTACCAGCGTGTGTGCGATCGAGAGATGTGTGTGCTGCTTCTTAGAAGGCAGCACAGCTAGTCGAAAAACTTTTTCCAACGGGCAATCACTATGCGAGAAAGCAAAAAAAAAAACAGGCAAGGACCAGAATTTCTCAGGCTCGCTCCACCGCTAAGGAGACCTCCTGCCGTTCGAAGGGCAACGACGCGGTAGGGGCAGATCGTTTCTCGCCCGGTAAGAGCTTTCTAACGCCTTGCCGTGCTGCCAAAGCAGCCGTAAAGCCACGTGAGAATTGTGCACGCCAGGGACAAATTCCGAGTGTCGTTGTAACTTTGCGACGTTAAAGGTTTTCTTTTCCATCGTTCTTTTCCTCGTTTTGTGTCGCTAAACTCACACACTTACACACACACACCCATATACAGACACTTACAACGGAATGGTTGAATCCTTCCCCATGCATGTGCACGTGTGTATGAATTATTGAATTAGTTGTAATGGTCTAACGAACCATATTAGTATCCTTCCTTTTCGGGTTATGCTTCCGCCGTGCGTTGTGCAAGGTTGTTGCTGCCCGGTTTGCTTCGGTTCGGTTCGTTGCAAACGCACAAATGAAAAGGTTTCCTACCAGACGACCGCTTTAAAGATGTGTCGTTTTTTTTTTGAGGTTAAAGCCAAAGGTTACACTTAGCGTAAGGCATATAAAGATTAACGGGGGATCATGATAAATTCGTTGATCCCGTAAAGGTTGGCCTTACTTTCTTGCTCTTTGAGATTTTAGAGCTAAGAGAGCGCTAACTGCAATACGTTTAATGGCTGTAAAATAACAGTGCGTCAACTACATTTAAATTACTGTTCAATATTCAACCCCTAAAGGTATGCAATTTTTTAGTTTTCAACGCGCTAAAAGTGAACAAGGTGACAGACAATTTATGCGAGGTTGAAGATTCTAAGGTAACCTTATATTGGGGAACATGGGAACATTGTCTTTAGAACATAATTTGCATACTTTAAGGCGTTTGAAAACACATACTAGAGCGGTCCGGTTCAGAGCGAAAACTGTAGACAGTCTTCACACGACAAAACAGGAGTTTGGATCCCAACCGAACCCTGTGGTTTGAACTGAATATTTATCTACGTGATATTACTAATTCTAGTAATCCAAGACGAAGAGGAAGAATCATAATATGATATAGACACCGGAATGTCTATTTCGAAGAATGTTTAGGTTGATTACTTCAGAAGATTTGAAGATTGAACGCTATTATGAAAGGCGTAAATCCGATTAGCGCCTAAATTTATGCAAAACATAAATCAAAGGAAAAATTGTTTGATGCAGAGTGCCTAAATATTTGCCATCAGAGTATTGTAAGGTCCTTCCGATTGTGCTTTATAATGGATTCCTCATAAACGAAAGTTTGCATATCTTTAGGCGTTACAAAGCTCTATCATTGAAAACTGACAGGCATAATCTATTCATTTCGATGCAAAAAATCTTTCGCGAGCAATTACAACTGCAGATCTATAAGTTTCTTGACATTTAATTTAAGTGTAATATGTTGATTAAAGAGCAGCCACCCGTAGACCGGCCAGAGCAGAGAGAAAAGCACCACTTTTCCCAGTGAATTAAAAAAAAAAGAGACAGTGGCCTCCCAGCAAAAGGAACGGCACGTTCCGCCGGTTCGACTGCAATTATTCTTCACCATCGTAATTTGCACGTAATTCGGCAGCTGCGAACGTGCCGTCAAAGCTTAATGAGACACGGTAATGCGGTCCGGCCAGCACGAAAACAGTGTCCATAACCGAGGAAATAACAGTGGAGGATAGAAGAAAAAAAAACACACACACAGAAAGACATACACCAAGCGAATGACTAATTTATGCCACAGCGAAGAGAAACGAAGTTGTCGGTTTCCGCCTTTCTTTAGCGTATGTTTGGCTGCTGTCATTGTCGTTGCGCGGGGGTGTCCTTTTTTGCGTTGGTTCGTTTTTTTTTCTTCAGCGCACTCGTTCGGAGCAAATAATCATCATCCTGCACCGTGTCTGGTGCTGCTGGTCAGCGCATGGACTCCCTTTGCGTCGAAAGGTTGGTGCTTTTTTCACGCGAAAATGATGAGGCGGAAATTGTTCGGCCCAGCCTCCCCAAAACCCCTGTGAAAAAGGCGCAATGGAACCGCGTAGTTAATAAAAATTGGTCCCCTTGTTATCCTTGGTTGTAGCCATCTAATTTTTTTTTTGCTTCACAGTCCCGCGCTTACTTTTGTTTGTTTAATTCTGCAGTCGTTTTCGAATCGAAGCAAAGAAAAGCGTGGCATTAGTCAAAGTCATAAAAACCCGTTTCCTTTTTTGATTTTTTTTTCTCCCAGTGACACGGACTTCACTCATCACTCCGGTCCGTGCAGGGTCAGCCACTTGTACAGTTCGAAGTGGTGGTGCCCAGCAGGAAAGCCACCCGGTACTAAAAGTTGACAATTACGGTCTCCACAAAAATGGACATTTTCCATCCGGTGTTTCGGTCGCGGCAGCAAGAATCCACCAGTCCACCAGAAGACAAGGTCAACTTCGTCCTGTCGGTCGGCGTTTTTGCTTCGGCCGCTCACCACTGATTGCGAGTGCTTTTACCCCTCGGGGAACGGAGGTACTAAGCGAGCCAAACCCAAACTAGCGCCATCTATATTCGCTGCACGATTTCGCTTAATGATAATGGAGTGTGGCCCGGCTGTCGAAGATATTTCGTTTCGCTGGAACTGGCCACTGGTTCTCGGTGTGAAACCGAACCCATCCAATGGTGGCGCTGGGGTGGATCATGCTGATGATGATGCTGTTTTATGCGTTCCCATTTGGTCGGCTCAAACGAGAGAGAGAGAGAGCGTAACATTAGCGTTCTTAGTGGATCAAGTTTCTCCGGTATTTTGACGACAATTTTCATCGCCGATGGGTGGCTGGAGGGAAAAGTTTTCTGTACGCATTTTTGCTGAATGACTCCGGTGCGCTGACAGGGATCGTTTATGAGGTGTGCTTCTAAAGAAATGTAGCAGACGGTGAAATGTGAGATGGTAAAGTCAGACACGGTATCATGTTTGATTGACGTAGACAATATGTAGAGTGATGTGTAGAATATACAGACGAAAGAAGGCGATTTGTGTTGCCACTATGTTGAAGGCTTTTTGTGTTTATCTCTTAGTATTTAAGAAGTTAACGTGTCCGTGCTATTACCTCGATCACAAAATGAACGTTGATTCCCATAACTACAATCACCGGTGACTTGGATATTCAAACAGTTTAGAGGAGAAACTACTATACGGAGCTGTTCATCCCGGTTTACTTTTATCTGCAGACTCTGTTTCCATAAGGCCAATGAGCTTAAGATTTGTGTTCTACCTATATACTGCTGAAAAATTGAGGAGAAATTACTCCTAAAACAAAAACTAGTACCTATATGAATACTTAGATCCCAGAGTTAAAGTCGTAGCGGTGCTAGTTGTTTACACAAAGGGATTGAGCCATTCGCCAATGTATAGATTACAAATACAGAAATATTAAGAAAGGAAGCCAGAATTATGTAGCAAACACTTCTCAAGGTAGTTCAGCCAACAAAGAAATATTCTTCTCCATAGAAGCTATATATAAACAGTCTAGAGCAAGTTCATCTAGATATATTCCAGAAATATCGTGACCGATAAATTCGAGATCATAGTAAGATCACAGAAGCATCGTCTGGACAAAGGTTGAATAAATAGTTTTTCTTATTGTGTAGCCCTGAAACCCAGGCCAAGTAAACTAGTTTGAAAATTTTATTTCACTTAAAAGCGTCGTTTAGCGCCATCTATTGGGAAACAAAACTACTACGGGATATTAATTTAACTCCAATGACTTCCTGGCAAACTCCGTTCACGTCAGCCAATAAGCTTGCTTACTTCATATCAAATGCAAAGATTTTAAACCCCTTTTCGTCGCTAAACGCGAGTCCTAGTTTCAATCTTCCCACAGTAATCCGCGTAGGCTTAACACACGCCACCAGTTGGTCGTCTAAGTTTGAGGCCAGAACGAGGGCTACAAAAAAGATGAAAACATCGTCTCGTTTTCTTCGTTCAACCACCAACTTAAGCACTGATTTGTCTTCTTTTCTCACCAACTAGAGCACACAGCACACTCAATTTGTAGCCCTTTACGATGCAAGCGTAGTAAGAAAATGCAAAGAAAACCCTTGCAACCCGTTACCAGCGGCCGAAAGAGATAGCACCGGCACCGTCCGTTCCAGTGCCACCGGTGCCAAACACGAACAAGGAGAGTATTAAGATTTAATTACATCATAAATAATGTTAATTGCATACTTAATGCTGCATTTTCAGCAAGATTTTTATAGCACGCGGGTACGCGCGCATCCCGAAACCGTTACGTCGTTCCCTGGCCGCACACACTTTCGCTCGCCCTGGCGAAAGTTACGAGTGGGAAAAAATCGATTTTCAACATCCCGGACACACACACACTACTTCGTGTTGGGAAGTGGCGCTTCAGGGCAGGATGTGGAGAAAGCGTGTACCGGAGGATCATTTTAGTTTCTTTTTTGTCTTCCCCAACGGGCCACCATCTTGGAAGACACCGACGGTAAAATGGAGGAATGTTTTCGGCGGTGGAGACAGTGGTAGTGGTTTGGCCTAACGAGGCTTCTTTCCGGTAAATTGCAAGCCGGAAAGCGCGAGGGAAGGCCGGTGCTGGTAGAAGTGGGTGATTTAAACGATTGTTATCTTGTCTAACGTAGTGTGTGCTTAACTTATGCTGGAAGAGGTCAACGGAAAGACTCGCGCGTAGGACTGCCGCTTCCTACTCGGCGCGAATTTGATTTTGCGTAAAGGTAGCACGGTAAGGACCTTTACGACTTCAGGGGAGGGGGCTTTTCTTTCCATTTTCTTGCTGGGATATCTGTCCTCTTTTTCTCGCTTTCCTCTCTCAGCCGATCGCTAACGCCCGCCATTCGCCTTCCAGGCACAGCGCAACGGTTGGCGGATAATCTTTTACAAGCACGGAATTTTAAGCTACCAATTATAGCGCTCTTATGTGCTTCACTATGCCACCATGCGGTGCACACCAAGGTCGAGAATGAATGTATTTGAGTGTGTGAGTGTGTTGGATCAGTTTACGTGTTTTAGTCGAATTAGCACACATTGGTGTAGCTTCCTGGAGCGTTAATTGGAATTTGTACCAACTATTAGTACTAAGTGCGTTGAAAAAAAAAAACTTCAATTCAAATAATAATATTTTGATTCAATTGTGAGAGTTGTGGCAAGTATTTTTAAGAAAAATGATATAAGTTTAAGGCTGTTAAAATTGAGAATAAACTTTCAGCATACCTATTGTATAAAGTATTTGTATGGCAACCACTAAGAGACGTTTATAGCATTCGATGTTTGCTTTTATAGCAGATTATTGGTGGCGGTTAAGTATGGTCTAAGCTCCTGTTTAGCTTGAAAAAAGGATTTTCGAAAAAAGCAACATCCAAAACAGCCAACCTCCACCTTATTGCATAAACAACCTGCTCATACGCTAACCACCATCTTCTGCAATGGGAAAACGAACGATTTTCCTAGACAATCTCCCGACAAACCCATCAACCCGGCATACTCACAGCAACGGCGCATATCACCAAGCCTCCAAAGCTTGAGTTTATTTTCACCCGTTAGCGGATTTTTCCCCGGGCCAACCCAGGGCGACCGGGCTGCGGCTTATCAGCACCCGGTAATAAATTATTCAAGCTTAGCCGTAATGCATCGTCGTGTTGCTATTTTTTGTTCGCTCTCTCTCTCTCTCTCTTGACTGTATCCAACCGGTCCTGGCCGCACCAAAAAGAACCATTGCCTACCGATCCGATCCGTTGGAACGCCAGTTGCTGCTTATTTGGTTATTTATCATTTTCCGCCCCTTTTGGTCGGTGGTACTCTTGCTGGCTCGTCGGCTATAAATGTTGGCAAGGATGTGTGTAGACCATGGTTATGGAACGGAGCACACACCGGTAAAGGCTACGTTGTCAACCCGTTGTGTGACGAGCCGGGAGGGTTTTTCCGGTGAAGAAAAGTCACTTTGAAAGAATTTTTCCATCCATCGGGTTGGCGACAGGTTGCCACAAGATGGTTGCACCATACCCAACGTTGCAGCAAACGGAAGAAAATGCAAATGCACCAGAAGCAGAAAGAGGGTTCCGCCCTTTGCGACGGGGTCGTCGTTTTGGGTTCACCTGCGACCGTAAGCACTGCCGGTGGAGTGTCTTAATAACGTGCTCAAAGTGTCTTGTGTTCGTGGTTAAGGATATCTTCCTCGGGTTTTGCGTGGTGACACTGCGCTCGGGAAAGAATTAATGGCCGGAAGGGCACCCGGCAGTCAGACTGAAGTGTAAGATAAACGAGGTTGATGAATGACGTGTATTATAAAGGTGGCTGGTAGGTGTAGGATGGAGACCATTTTCTGTGTGTTTGATGCTCTGATTCTTTAAGACGTGCTTAGAAGGTTCGTATAATGATGCGATATTAAATTAAATGTTTGTTTGTTAGGTTATGTTTGTTAGTAGATAAAACAGAAGTGGCTGTTAGCGCCTAACAGGTATGCAATTAAGAAACGTATTCTTTGAATGACTTTTTAACGCACTTTTGTTACAAATACAAAACAAACCTGATTTCAAACACTCGGTTATCTATTTATGCTGCATGATTGCATGATTTTGCTAAAGAAATTTATCTTCTAATAGTTTTGTTCGTTTCTTATCAAACACTTAGTATACCAGAAGAATTATTCAAATTTACAGATCAAGTAGATATGTATTTTTCTACTTTCAAACTACTTGTTGTGTTAATTATTCTCGTTCGATGATATGTCTCTTCCTTCTAGCTGACAATTTTAAAGTCGTGCGCCTAAAAGATATGCAATACGCAATCACGCTGCACTAAGAACCGTTTTCTTAAGCGTTTTTATTTGAACTACTTGAAAAGCTCATTATTTACAAGAAATTTACACTAAGTAGGAGTATTTTTCTACATTTTTCAAGAAAATAAAGCGTAGAAGAGTAAAATATCAGCTATTTTCCTATATTTTAAGATACCCATCTATGCTTGTTCCTCTCCCAAATATCTCTCCTTCTACCATAACAATAATTGAATGCAAATTTCAATTCGACCATTTAACTTCAAACTCACAACAAAACTCATCATGATATCCATTTTGGGATATCTTTCACCTTCAAACCAACGTTCCGAACAAAAAAAAAACCAACTATATTTAGCATAATTTCATGCAACATTACGAGCTACACCAAAAGCAGCCAAAATCCGAAACCTTCCCGCGAGCCATTTTCGTGGAGCACAGGCACAGATTTGCAACTTAATAAAACATCCCACCAACAGCCACGAGCCACTTAGCGTGAGGGTGGTGGTGATGAGATTTGCAGCTTTTCGGTTTGTTTCGCTTTTCCCGATTTTCATCTGCACCGGGCACGTTATATGGGTGGTGGCTTCCATATCTTGATAAGCGTCATTTTCTCGCTCCCCCCCTGACACACAGTGAAAACGCGTTAAGGTAAAAATGTTTTCCCGGCCCTTGGTTTGTTCCCAGTTGGATTCATTTTCCTTCCTTTTCCATCGCATTTTTTGCGGCGAAGCCGAAACTACGGGCAAATGTCACCGGAATGTTAGTGGCCCTATTCGGTACGGGTGAAAAGTGTATGTGTACCATCGCAAACACCGAAGCATAAATAAAGATTTTAATCTACCGATAAACGAGTGAAATAAAGCGGAACGGCTGCCTGTGTGTATGTGCGGGAGTGTGGATTTTTCTTCCTCTTCCTTCGCTTATTTAACCTCCGCCAGCAAGCATGAAGAAGCATTTGCCGTGTGTTTCGCGACACCGAAAAGTGGAAGTTTAGAGAATTTACCAACTACGCGCCAACCTTTGCCATCGAGATTTTCATGCCCGAGATAGTTCGGTTTCGATTCATCTCCTGCCGAGGGAAACATTCGCGCCCAGATAACGTCGCCTTAATACGCGCGAAAAGGTTTTCCCCACGCTCCCGGCGTGAAAAACGAATGTTTTCCCAGGGAAAATATTGTGTCTCACTTCCACGGCTAACGCTACGCGGCAGTGATGTCGACAGAAGGGCGTGAATATCCTCGTCCAGAAACACCCAAAGCCCGACACGTACGACACTTCATTTATCCCATTTAATCTTACCTTACACATCTCGTACCAGGTGACAGGGGCGTTTGGATGTGGACGGGTGGAAATAGGTTAACTGATGCCGGGTCTGAACTTGGGAAAACGCGCGTACGAAGAAGTCGTCGCTTAGTTGAGCTTATCAGGACGCGGATGGCGAGAAAACACAGGAACACCTTCATCACTGACGTTCAGGAAAGCTGCTGGTGATTCTGTACTTCCATCCAAACCGTGCCAATCCATCCGATAGGGGTTGTCGTTCGATGTCGAAACTACATCATCATCTGGATCCTCACCAACCAGGAACAGAACCCAATGTGGAAAGCGAAGAACAGCGTGCTCTATCCACCGTATTCCGTTTGCTCCAAACTGCACACTGTCAGCGTGATGGTTTCCTTAACGGGTGCAAATGGGGTTTTCTACCTTTTTCGGGTGAGAAACAACCCACACAAACACACATCCACAAACAAATGGGTTGTAGTAGTTGGGAGCCGTGCTGGCGGATGAAATTATTTTTAAAAAGGGAAGCAAATTGGCACGCGCAGCTGAGAAAATACGAACCACCAAGCCATAAAAGGATAATTTATTGAAGGACACAGGGCTGTAAAAAGACGGAGGCCGCCTTTATGGAAAACGAACCATAAAGAGGACGCCGGGGAAGCCTTCTGTCGGCGAGACTCGTTCATCGTCGCCCAAACGGAACACAACACTCATTAGCTGGCTGGGCGTGTGGCATGTTGGCGATGTTCCACAAGGCTAGCAGTAAGACAAGTTGTCTTGCTAAAAATGTCTATCTGAATGCGTGTGTGTGTGTTTTTGAAAAGATGGCTGGTTTTATGAGGGCAACCATCCTTGCAAAGGTTACAACTTTGGCACACAACTTGCGAGAAAGCGTAAACTCAGTGTGACACAGTTTACAGGAAGAGAAATGCGTCAACTAGGGAAACCGTCTTGACACATGTGCGTCTGGGTGTGCGTGTGTTACTGCTTCACGCTATGATGGCGGGAAAATTACGAGCAGCAACATAAATTTTCCCCGAGAAAATGTTGTTGAATCGGTATGCGAAGAAATGTGGAAATGTTTTACATCGGTGGGATGGAGACGGAAAGAAAAAATAACCTTTGCAAACAAAATAAGGAAAGGTTTATTCTTCTCACTGAAAAAAAAATCTTGTAAGATAGTAAATCTAAAGTTGAAATTTCAAAAGAAAAAAAAACTAAATTATTTTAAAAGAAGGAAAAGCTAGCAAGAGCTTAATATGGAACATAGTAGAAATCTTTAAAAAATAATGTTCTCAAATCATAAAAAACTGTAAAGAAAATATCTTTAAAAAAATAAAACAAAATAAGTAATCATAAAAGTAATTCAACTACAATCAAATGTATAATAAATCTACAAAAATTCAGTTCCAATCAAATATTACAACATTACTTAACTGAAATACACAAAAGAATTTGAAAACAAAGGAAAATTAAATAATCACCGAGACTTAACCGTGATAAATTAATGAAATAAGTCTCATTTGAATTCAATTTTTATGTAACAATATAAAAAAATACAACAATTATAGAAAAATGAGAAAACAGATACAGGACAAACGATAAAAACACATGTTCGTACAATACAAAAAAAATTATCACATATGGTGTGGCACAAGTAAAATTTTTAATTAAATAATCCGACATAAACTCTACCAAAAGAAGTTCTAAATTTAGAAAAATGATTAAATAAGCTATAGAATATCAAAAATATTAGCAAACAGGATTCAATAGCAACTTAACTTTGCTCGACGTAGAGGAAAATGAAATTGTACTATAAGAATAATTTTTAATTAACAATAAAACATAAAAATAGAAATACACGAAACATAAATTACTTAGAACAAAATAAAATCATGACAACGATTTTCAATGAAATATTAAACTAGTTAAAGTTAATCGACCCGAAATTATTCCGCCGATTCTTTTCCTGGTGCATTGTTGTGTCTTTTGGCAAATAATAGAACAAGTTATAAAAACTATTTACACCATTTCATAAACAAAATTACATCCATTTTATTATCCATTTTCCATAGGATTGATTAGTTATGATCCATCTCAGAGGACAGTAGATTGAGCGTTGCCGAGACAAATAGCGTTACGTTTCCCACACCGAAACAACCAAAATACGCCACGGCTCGACATCAATTTTCCACCAGCAGCCAGCCATTTAATTTGCTGCAAACTCCATTTCAAATATACTTCATCAAATCACCTAGGAATTTCATCAGTTTTTGACTTCGGCGCTCCGGTGCTGCTACATTTTTCCCGACGTAGTTTTTCTTTTCTTCCTCCCTTTTGCTTTCACAGCTCCCAGGTGAGCTTGGGTACGCACTCACACTCACTGGGAAACACGGAAGAAAAAGGGGCCCAAAACGGCAAGAATTTCAACTTTAACACCCCCGACAAACCCCCGTCATGCCTTTGCCGTGAAGGTTGAAACGGTTCGAAAAAATGATTATATCAATCAACCCTTTTCTGCACCTTTCACAGCATAAAACGCACACGCACACACACGCGTGCACTTATACACCTTAACCGAAACAAGGCCACTCATATCTCTTTCACCGTATTCACCCAATTGGGGTGGTAAGCTGTCAGCTTTTTTGAGTGTTTGCGTGCTGACGCCCGGTTGTTTTTTGGTTGCTGCTGCTACCGTTGGGGTTCGGGTCGAACAGGACGTAAATGTTTGATGATTTTTCAACGCAAACATTCCTCACCTTCACACGCACACCTTCATCTGGGTTCACGCGGAACGAAGGAGCGAAATGTTTCCCTTTCACTGGAAAATTTGAATCTTTTGGGTAGGTTTTTCCCTTTTTCGATTCGTTCTTTTTTTTGCTGGCCTGGGTTCAATGAAGGGGTTTTTCCCCATCTTGGTGGCAAAGTGTGGCAAAAGAACATTTCCTTCTCGACACATATATTTTTGCTACGGTTATTGTTGTACGCTCGGCAGCAAACGGCCAATCTGGTGGGTGAGTGAGTCGGGCAGGAAGCGGTAATAGATGGTGGAATGTTGCTCAATAGCTGTCGGAAAGTTTTCGTTCACTTTCACTGACAATTCACCACTTTTCCGCAGCACTTCAAGCGTCCCTTTTTTCACGGTGTACCGGCACTCTGAAGGCAACCAAAACAGGTACTTGTGGATAGAGCTGGAACGAGCGAGAAAGAGCGTGCGAACGGATATCCTTCAATTGTGCCTGTAATCGAGCGCGGAATTTCAGCAGGGCCAATTTCATTTGTTATCCAACGCGGCACACTGCTCACCCCGCCCCATCCATTCGTACAAAGATCGTTGGCAGGGGCAAAAATATTCACCAAGAATCTGTGAAAAGTCAAAATTAATTTCATTTCTAATCGCACCCGGTGTACCCGACGCACTAGCACCACTAATAAAACCTGGCAGGAAATTGGCCGGATGAGCCGAACGGTTTGGTGGTGGTTGGGCGGGCAAACGCAACGTCCGTGGGTAAGTCGTGTCGAGTTAGTGAAGAAGATCCGCCACTAGGCAACAAGAATCGAAGGATACACAGTGGCGGATCGCCCTCGTTTTGCTGTGTTTGTTTTCTGTGCCCGTTTTTAGAACTGTTAATGGATTGTAATGTGGCTCCAAAATGGTGCTCTGTTACAGAATAAATTGTTTAATTAAAGGCACTTTTGCGTTCGGTCGGTTGTGTACGGTGGAAGCAGTGTGATTGGCTAATGGAGGCGCCTGGTGTTTGAGCTACCCTTAGGGAATGGCTTAGCATATTTAGCGAAAAAAAAATCATTTAAAATTTGATTTTAACAACAGATCTTACAAAATTTAAATATTGTTTAAGAAAATGTACACGTTAAAAAAACCTTAAGACTTTAATGAAAGTTTAATAAAAAAAAATATCAAAACGAATTTACAATACAAAAATGATCTTAACAATCTTTTCACCATAACAAGAGCCAGTTGAATCTTAACCACAAAACCTGGTCCAGGCAATAAATGATAAAAATTAGTTACTGCGAGATTAACCCTCCCATTACCCGTTGGAAGTCAGCAGGGCTCGCCCCCTGGCCTCGGTGGTTTCTTCGGTTTCACTTTTAATAAGATACAAACTGTGAAATTATAATCCGCACCCGGTACCCGGACACCGAAAAACTCGGCCCAACCCAACGCGGAAACCGGACAGGGGCAGAAAAACGAAGCAGACGAGAGCCGACTAATTAGCTTACACAGCCAACTCTCATCCGGAGGCTGAACCCAGCGTAAGCGCCATCCTTCGTTCGCATCGATTAGGATGGGCAAAGTTTTTGGGTTTGGGTGTTTTCTTCGCTAGAGCTGGGCTGTGCTTAAGTTCGCTCCCACCCGGAAGGATGTTTATTGCTC
>KZ061594.1:439216-454682 GCA_002091835.1 Anopheles maculatus | reverse complement strand
GTCCCTTTTTTCACGGTGTACCGGCACCCTGAAGGCAACCAAAACAGGTACTTGTGGATAGAGCTGGAACGAGCGAGAAAGAGCGTGCGAACGGATATCCTTCAATTGTGCCTGTAATCGAGCGCGGAATTTCAGCAGGGCCAATTTCATTTGTTATCCAACGCGGCACACTGCTCACCCCGCCCCATCCATTCGTACAAAGATCGTTGGCAGGGGCAAAAATATTCACCAAGAATCTGTGAAAAGTCAAAATTAATTTCATTTCTAATCGCACCCGGTGTACCCGACGCACTAGCACCACTAATAAAACCTGGCAGGAAATTGGCCGGATGAGCCGAACGGTTTGGTGGTGGTTGGGCGGGCAAACGCAACGTCCGTGGGTAAGTCGTGTCGAGTTAGTGAAGAAGATCCGCCACTAGGCAACAAGAATCGAAGGATACACAGTGGCGGATCGCCCTCGTTTTGCTGTGTTTGTTTTCTGTGCCCGTTTTTAGAACTGTTAATGGATTGTAATGTGGCTCCAAAATGGTGCTCTGTTACAGAATAAATTGTTTAATTAAAGGCACTTTTGCGTTCGGTCGGTTGTGTACGGTGGAAGCAGTGTGATTGGCTAATGGAGGCGCCTGGTGTTTGAGCTACCCTTAGGGAATGGCTTAGCATATTTAGCGAAAAAAAAATCATTTAAAATTTGATTTTAACAACAGATCTTACAAAATTTAAATATTGTTTAAGAAAATGTACACGTTAAAAAAACCTTAAGACTTTAATGAAAGTTTAATAAAAAAAAATATCAAAACGAATTTACAATACAAAAATGATCTTAACAATCTTTTCACCATAACAAGAGCCAGTTGAATCTTAACCACAAAACCTGGTCCAGGCAATAAATGATAAAAATTAGCTTCAATTGGTTACTGCGAGATTAACACTCCCATTACCCGTTGGAAGTCAGCAGGACTCGCACCCTGGCCTCGGTGGTTTCTTCGGTTTCACTTTTAATAAGATACAAACTGTGAAATTATAATCCGCACCCGGTACCCGGACACCGAAAAACTCGGCCCAACCCAACGCGGAAACCGGACAGGGGCAGAAAAACGAAGCAGACGAGAGCCGACTAATTAGCTTACACAGCCAACTCTCATCCGGAGGCTGTACCCAGCGTAAGCGCCATCCTTCGTTCGCATCGATTAGGATGGGCAAAGTTTTTGGGTTTGGGTGTTTTCTTCGCTAGAGCTGGGCTTTGCTTAAGTTCACTCCCACCCGGAAGGATGTTTATTGCTCGGTTGGGCTTTCCTTTGGTGAAAACTATTACCCTTTTGAGAGAGAAAGTAAGCGCGAGATGAAAAAACGTGGCTCTACATCAGCGAAATTAGCACGATCTTCGCTTCGCTAAACTCTCCAGTCCTTCATTTCTTCGATTGCATCTCAGGTAGCTTTCCCATGCTTACAGCATGCTCAGCGCAAGTGATTGGAAAGGGCAATTTCTAAGAAGTTATATCTACCAGTCTACCATCCAATTAGATGATACTGGTGCACCAAACACACCTCGCTTACACTTTCTCTCCCACGCTGTGTTGTATCGGTAACGAATCGAAAGAATAAACAGTGCCGATGTTTTCCACCAGTTTTTCCTTGTTTTCTCTCCACCGGATATACACCGGCACACAGGATTGCATCGTGCCCTTGCAGCGCAATCGACCAAATGCCCTCCAACGAATGCAGCTGGCCACTTGAATCTTCCAACGTTTCCGGTTTTACTTTCATTCCACCATTGCCGTCAACTGGCTGCGGGAAAAACTCGGTCCGCAGCGTAGAATGTCAATCCGCTTTTTTCTTAATTTTATTTCCATTTCTTCGGCTTGTTTGCTTCCTCGTTTGTGTGTCCCCTGTCCGGTGGTTCGGTTCGGTTAATTCAATTCGTTGTTTCAGAGCGGTTTTTTGCTGTTGTTGTGTTTTGTTTTTTCTCGGAAAATGGCTCCGTTTTCTTATCGGGCTCGTTATGGGGAAGCGAAACGAAAAAAAAGGATTGGTTCGAGAGAAAAAAATTACCTACAGAGTACCTTCAGACACCCGCTTTCGTTCAGTTTTCCGTTGCATGGGCTCCATTTTCCACGTAGAATTAAGAAGGAAAGACAAAACGCTAACTCGTAGAAATGGATCCGTAGTACGATAGTATGGACAAAACATAAAATAAAACACCACGAACGTGAACGGAAAAAAGCCTCCTTCTTCCGGCGATGGGATCGAGCAAGCAAACATCGGAATTGTATCGTTGAAGTCCTTTTCCGGGGTGGAAAAAAACACACACACCAACTCCGCTTTCCGTTGGTGGTAGAATGTGATTGGAAATGCTGTTTTTCCGCTTACCTGTAGACGAGAAAGAAAAAACGAAACAAAACGGTTAGAAAGAGATATAATTGAATTTATTAAACATTTACGAAGAAAATAAAACCCTGACAGAAGCTACCCTGGCTAACGATTCCGGGAAGGTGCGTCGTTTCTTCGTACTGTTTTTGTTTGCCGCCCTTTTGCCGGGCCGAATCCCACCAAAAACCGATCTAGCCAAGGTGTCTGCAATGGGGATGCGCTACAGATTGTTACAGTGAAGGGCGGCATAAAAGCTGTAGCCCAAAGCGAATTAGCGAGCTTCTGCTGTGAGATTATTTTAGTCCGGTGCCGTGACCAGGATACACAGAGCAGAGGGAAAAAAAGAAACACAGAATGGTAATGGTGCGTAACAAAATTGCGAACCATAATGCGATGCTTTGAATCTTCGTTTAACACATTGAAATCCAAACGCTGCGTCCATGATTACATCAATTACCGAAATTACTTTCACCCGAAAACCGGACGGCCTGTGGACTGTTTGTAAGGGATTGGTTTTTTTTTCCACTGTAAAATCGATGTGTTGTTGTAGCAAAATTTTACACCCACCACCTGCTTACATTAAAGCTTCTAGAACATCCAGAGAAATGGATCTGTTTATTTCCAACCTCAAAAGCCGGCGACGACGGGGCCGGCGTTCGCCTGTTTGCCAGAAGCCGCCATGTAAACACGAGTCACTGGTGAGTCCCTCGGCAAAACACACACACACTACAGGGAAGGACAGGGCAAAGGAAGAAGGCAAAATGGTGGTGGTCCGTGGTTAGAAATGTGTGTGAAACCTAAACAAACGCAAAACCGGCCCACACCGGCGTGGTGGTTTCGGGGTTGTGTGTAAATAATATTTCGGGTGAGTGACATTGGCACGCAAACGGTTCAAAGGTATCCACACATACTCGCACGGTTTCGGAACAACAAACAGGCCGCCACAATGAAGTCAATGAGAATTGTGCGCACAAAAATCGATGCGAAGAGATGGTTCAATCGATCGATTAGAGGATTCTTTCTCGCCCGAAACAAAACCATCGCTTAGTGGAGGTGAATCGCGCTAAACATACACAGATATTGGTGGTCAATTGGATTAAGTAATTAGCACCTGTAGGGGTGTGTGTGTGTGTGTAGTAGCAACAACTGTAAACTCTCACCGATGACAACACACAGTAGCGTTGCTTGTTATCGAGGTTGCTAAATATTTTTCTTCCCCAAAATTGGATTAACTCATCAAACAACGCTCAGTTTTTTGCTTACCACGAATGAATTGCGCGCCGAAGAACTGTTGGAGAGTATTTTTTGGGAAATTCTCCCCCAGAGGAATACATCAGTATGCAGAAATTCTGGAGGCACCAAAAACAAGTTTGCTCAGCGTATCTTCTTGTTAAGACACGATCGATGTCAGCCCACTCCAGCCTCGAGAATGACGAGGCACGATAAATATCATGTTCAACAACTATCCGTACATACGAGTTCACCGTTCTGAGGCCAATTTAGTCGACGTCCGATGTTCCGACATTCGAAAACTCAAAAAAAGGAGTGCCGCAAAATAGACTCCATCGCCGAAATCAATTGATTATGCAAACAGAACGCACGGCACGAATCGAAACACGGGCGAGCACACCCAAAAAAAAACACGCTGTGTGGCGTTCGCTCTACGTTTGTGAGTCAATCTTCTCTATAGACGCAAAACAGTACACAAAAAATGTGGACGCAATCTGGAATGTGCGCTTCATCACGCAAGCAGTAGAAGTGTATAGAAGCGCCTGTGTGTTTGACAAACAATAGAAATTTCATAGATTTTGGACATGTGCAAACTTCATGTGGCCTCCTGTTTTCGCTCTCCCGCTTTTTTCCCCCTCGGAGCTATGATTTGAAGGGATGAATGTGAAGTTATGCAAAAAAACACACACATCACCGCAAGACACCACGACGAGCACTACTAATTGAGTGTCCGGTTTGATGCTGGTAAGCGCTTCGGCAAAGCTGACAATGTTAACCCCTCCGGGGACATCCAGTGATCAATTATCTTTTTCTACAAACAAAAAAAAACTATAAAAGAAAATTGACTTGAATTCACTCACACGTTCTCTGCTTTGTAAATTTATAACACTCTACCAAACTTGTCACCCGTGCCCAGCATTTTGTACGACAAAGTGGACCGTTTTGTAAGCTGTGGAAACTAGGATCCACTGTTTCCTTCTTTTGTGTGCTGTGTGTGTGTGTTGGAAGATTTATCCACAAAATTTCATCATTCTTGATTGAGCCACTTTCAACGATCAAGATGGTTTTGAAACCATTCTCTTGTTTGCCACATAAGGCGACATGCAAATCTTTGCCATCACGCTAACGAACGTATCCGAACGAGCGTACGATGTTGGATAAGCAAGGGAGTGTCGTTCCTTCGTTCGGAACGTTTGTGCTAGAGCACACACACACACATGATACGGAAGGTGGTTTGAAGTTTGACTTTTTTTGTTGTTGGTTGGGGAGGAAAGAACGTAGGGCCAGGAGCGAAACCAGGCGGGTCGGAGACGACGGTGTCCAATAATGAAGATGGAAAAATATTTGTTCTTCCTGCTTCTGCTACCAGTATCTTCAAGATGGATAAGTTTTGGCTTTGGTTGGGTAGAGGAGAGTCGTTCCAAGAAAGCGGAGCTCATCTGCATCGTCATTTCGGTCTTCCGGAGGTTTGGTGAAGGCACCTTCCCCTTCGCATCTCTTCCCATCGCACCGAAGCTCATCACAATAGCTTGCGTGAAAGGACACCGGGACGACAAAATGTACCAACTGATGCATATCCAACCGTATTATATCATATCTGTCTCTCTTCTGCTGTACGCTGAAACCACCCAAAAGAAGCGGAACATATCGGCAGCAGATTATGGACGAACGAACATTCTTCGGTACGGCAGCAGGAAGGAAAGTAAATTCATCACAAAGAAACAAACATCATGCAGTCCGTCGTACACACGCAGACACGTAGTAGCCGCATCGACTAAGTAGCAGTACTTCGTACCGGGGCATCATGCGAAAAGGTAGCCATTGATGCATATCTCATAAAAAAAAGTTTCCTCATCGTAGGAACCGCCTGCCGTGATGAGGGACGATCGTCAAAATTATTGGGCCTTTTTGTTGGGCAAATGGCAGACAGGAACGGTAGAGTCATAAAGACTGTTGGAATCTTTTGGGTCTGGTTGCTTCTTTTCGAAAGCCTTAACAGATTATACGATAAAGATTGCTTTAGAAATAAGCGTTTTTTATGTCTGCGAAGATCAATAGCTTTAAGAACGTGAAACTGCATCAAGACTCAAAATTGGACAAGTGTGATCAGATACTAGCCGGGTTTGCTTTAACATCTCCAAGGTGGGTAAATATATGATATGGAAACTGTTCAAAAATTAAGTTATAGTCTATATTTTCATAAATATAAGCGTTACGAAGCGATTTTCTTGGAGCATAAAGTCTTAAAGTATGCAATATACCCAGTTGAATCTGGAAAAGCATTCTACAGCAGTAGTTTTCTTACTGTCTAATGAATATGAATCATTAAATTACTTCTTTTGATGAGTACTATCTTTCCATAATCAGATGTTCTACTCGATATGGTCTTTTGACTATTCAGAGTCATATAGCGTGACTAACCCATGCGAAGAATTGCTAGAAGAATAAATAGAAGTATATTTTTTCTCCAGCGCTTTACGGAAATACTTATTTTAAGAAAGATTTTGATAAAAATACTTTTTAACCTTTTTTAAGGTGCAGAATGCACATCAATTGCATAATTTTAGGCGCTTTGTCGTGCATTCTTTGTTTTTTAGAGGTTTAACGCCTAACTGTATGCAATAGAGCGAATTTCAACTGGAAAATCTTCCCAATCGTCACACAACCTTCCACTTGTGTTCTTCAATGATGAATTTAGCTTAACAACAGATTTATTTTATGTATTGAACGTGCTTTGACAAAGAATATGTTTTCTCTATTTAAAATAGCAGCCGATCTTAATCCTTAATAGAGCCACTATAATGTGCAAGACACAAAGCCTAAACCTTTACCTTAAATTATAAGTGTTAATTTCTTGATCCCGATCTTGGCTTCTGCAAAGGTGTCTCACCAACAATCATCAGCAACACAAATAAGCGGTTAGCGCCACAACCAACAAAGTTCCATACATTATCTCGAGCCACGCACCCGATAAGGCGTACACACGGCAGCGCAGCGTCTTTTCACCAGCAAAAACCAATTTCAGCATAGTTCCACCGTTCGTGCATGTCACCCAGCTGTACCGCCATCGCTCCCGCCTCATCGATACCATCGATGGTGAATGGTGAAACGCAGGCGAGGCATCCACCATTTGCCGCATGCAGCTGGCACACGAAGTAATTTCATTAAACTTAACGTGCATCAGCTTGTTTCTGTGGTCGGTTCCCTACATTATTCATGACACTGTTTTTCCATTCTTGCGCTGGAAAGCAAACCACCACCAGCTCGGTCGCGAGGGTTAAGACACACCGAGAGACTTTTTCCAGCGACACCCGTTTCGATTACAGCACGAGAGCACAAGCAGAGCACTGGGCGGTATGGCAGCGAAGGTGGATGGTGATTTTCTAGTTGTCACTTCGATGGAAAATCCTTCGCTTGATGCCACCGATATGGAGATGCTCTTTTTCGCCTTTACCACGATCGGATCGGAAGTTTCCCAAGTCTATGGCCCGCTGCTTCCATCGAAGCGTGGAATATAAAACAGATCAACATCAGTCGATCTCATCATCAGACCGGGAGAGGTCCGGGAGAGAGAAAAAAAAACCAACTTGAAACCACGCCATCTTTTACAAACTCCGGGAAAAGGGAGGAAAATCAAAGTTTTGCACACCATCAGCGCGAGACCAGCCAGCGTCGCACATTACGCGATGTCTGTATCGCCTCCGTTCTCCAATCGAAGACACAATCGAAGGGGAAAACTTCGATATAAAACGAGCCGAAGCCGGGGGTTTGGAAAATCGAAATATTTTCCATAAAAACATATTGTGCACTTTGCCACCTTTCGGGAGTAATCGAATGGAAATCGGGTGGATGGCGAGGGTAACGATTATGATGATGATGACTCGCTTGCTCCTATACTGCTGCAGCATAAAGTATCGATTCTAGGCAGCGCAAGAGTGCTAGAAGCGCTGGGGGAAAAGACTTGGTGTTGACAATATTTTTCCTTTGCTTGCCAAGAAAATGTCCTCATCCGTGTCGATAGCCGAAGGTATAACAAAACATACATCGAAACCATGCATGTGAGCATGTGTGGTGGAAAATGTAACGTTTGGTGGAAAATTGTCCTAAGTGAGTGTACACTTATGCTGCCAATCGAGCGAAGGCAGCGCCCGGTTTAAATGGCAAACATTGGATGGCTGGTACGTCTGTACATACTTTCTGCTCCACAAGAAAGGCCCACCCGTTCCCGAATCGTAATGTTGCCAAAAAATAACTCCTTTCCACGAAATCGGGGTTCAATTCGTATGTCTCGCTCTATTCGGGGTGTTTTTTTTTCCCTCAAAGGTGACAACCGAGCAAGCATAATGTGCACCAAATCGAACATATCTTCTCAGCAGTTTCGTTTTTCGACGCTACTTTCCCTCCAGAAGGGTAGAAAATGACGCCTTACACGCCCTTTTGCCATCCGTAACGGAGCGTAAGCACATTAAGGAAAGTGCGAGAAGAAGGTGTTTTGTCGGGCCGGGAGAAGGGAGATAGGCGTAAGCGCGAAGGTACCATTTTTATTGAGAAGTAGCTGGGAAAAATATTCGTTTTTATCGATACGTATCGCATCGGCAGTAGATGACTCTATATACGGGATGCTCATCAATTATGAACAAAGTGTGTTATTTTATATGTTTCTGCTTGCTATACTGTATCGAATCGATTCATAAAAATTAATGGATTGAAAAAGTGTGTGCTGCTGTGTTATTTTCTAGTGGAAAGTACGCATTTCTTGAGTGGATGGAGTCATCGAAAGTAGCAAAAATGGATCGAATGATGCTGGGTAAAGAAGGTGTAGAGCATTAATACACAGAATGGAGCACATGAGAGTAAATCGCTTAGTAAATCAAAACTTGAAGTTGATATCTTCGATTAGAGTAGCTAGAAATGCTGAGGCTTTAATAATACCATCTTTGGAAAAGAAAAGCGCCTAACACTATGCAATTTTATAGCAATAATATTTTCAAAGACTCATTTTTAACTTATTTATCTGCTCGAAAATAAAAATGTATGTATTGCTAACTCAAAATTCATCATAATGGCTTTCAGATTATAGCTAGTTCTTATTAGCAGAAAATCTTTGAAAAAAAACAATAATATATTTACGATTGCATACTATCAGGCGTTATAAACTGTACGCAATGGTACAGTTTGCTTAAATAATTTTTGAAAACCTCTCAGAGATGACTTTTTCTTATAATGAAAATTTCATGTAACAATACTATTCAATATAACAAGTACAATGGTGTACAAATTGCATAATTTTAGGCTCAATTTGATGGTGAATCGCAGTCTTACTTCCTTTCGAAATATTTTATTTCGTTTGTACTATTAACTTATTACGAATATAGTGAAAAATCCACATAAGCTTTTTAATAAACAAACATTAATAGTAATTACAAAAACTGCTGGAATATTTCATCGCACCAAGATGCATTATATGACCCACATTTATTACAATGTCACACCACTGTCATCATTCACTGTCCACATACTCAAACAAACAGGTTCCAAGCTCCCAGGTTGCGTGACTCCCTTTTTTATGTGTTGTACCAGTCTAACGAGATTGTTAGAAAAGCATCTTCACACTTGCATTCACATCCTGCCGAGGGTGCAATTTTAACTCCAACTATTTGCTCACGCCCTGCCAAAAGACTTGGTCACTCGCTCTCGTCGCTCTACATCCGTGTGAGAAGCCGATGCAAATGAATGCTAATTTCAAGCCTTTGCAGCGACGTGAATACGACTCCGGAAAAGAAAGGAAAGCATCGGGCGCAAGAAAACATCCTTCAAGTGTTTCGCTTGGGACACACACACACATGGAACGTTAAAATGAACAGCAAACAAACATGTCTGAAACAGGAACACACATTCCCAACATGCGTTGCAGCAGCAGCAGCAGCCGACTAACGACCTCGAGACGACACACGACACGATGGCACAATCGTCCTCGCCCGGTACACCCTAACGATCCGGAGCGTGTGCGCGACACGGCACTGTTTATGGCAGCCGAACATGCAGCCACCACAAGATGCGATGTGTGAAAGTGGTACGAAGAGTAGGCAAAAAAGGGATAATGTTCACTAAATGTGTTCATAAATTTTATTTCGAAAAATATTATACGCCTCCCGCGCTCGCGCTTCTCGTGCTGTTTAATTAGATCGAGAAGCCCGAGACGAGACGTAACGTTGCCGGTGCTATCACACGCGAATGAAGAATCCGGAAGGAAGCATCTTTCTTGCCAGCAGTTCCCATACTCGGCCTGTTTGCTGCGCGCCCTGTTCGGGTGTTGCAATTTTGCTCCGGCTTGTTCCCACTGATGAGACGGCTAACGACTTCGTGTCGTTCTAGGCATCTTACCGCACAGAAAGTGACACCGATTTTCACAGCTCGCGAACGTGTCGCGGACTGAATTTTTACCGACCCACACGGGCGGAAAGGTTTATCCGGTTTTAAAACCGTGATAAAATCGACAATGTCGGGTTTTTATGGCTTCATCGTTCAAGTTCGTCGAAGACAGCGAGCGAAGAAAATCATAACCAATTTTTATTTGCGTGATAATCCGTAAATGTGCCACCAGAGGAAGAAAAGAAACCAGAAAATCGCTCGATTTTATGGCTTGATGGCAAACAAGCACGCAACGGATGCGTTCACATGTCAGTGGTTGGCAAATAATAAAAAGAGGGAAATGGGAACACCCATTAATGCGTGGACTTTAAAGTGAGCAATCGTGAGATGTCTTATCGTGTACACCCTCATGGGAGAAAACCGAGAAGGGTTGAAAGGAAAGTGACCTAGCTACTGGTAGCGTGAAAAAATGGAACCCAAAAAAAAAAGCCTCCTACCATCCGTTGGGAATGTAGGTTGCGTGAGAGTGTGAACTCATTAAAATATTGAAGATTAAATCACTTCATTACCGCCAGAAGGCCCATACACACACCGTCGCTCATATCGCGTCCTATTTCATGCAGATGATGCTGATGATGATGAGTACACGATAAGGATGTTGCTAGAGGATGAAAGAAGCACATCAGTACTCCCATGAGGCTTTTATGCATTACCCTCTGTCAATCTCTCTCTCTCTCTCTCTGTCTTACTCTCCGGTTAGCTCATTAGAAGGCTGCAAAGGGGAAGTGTGAATCAGGCATTTTTAAACACCACCACCCGTTTGCTTAGGTGGAAAATCGTTAAATGATAGCCGACAACTCACAGCTCCCGAGGCTGGAAGAAAAGCCACACCAACCGCCACCATCAGCAGAAAGGGTGTGCGGCCGCTAGGAAGTTTCAGCTTAAAATAAGACTTTAATTGAGTTTTCGGTGGGCAGCTACGCTGGCAGAGCAAGGTAGATCTTAAGCGGAAAAAGCCTCCAGAATGAGGTCAGAAAATGAGGATTAAAAGTAGGCCGTTTGATGCTGCCCACCACGGTTTCAGGTATTAATATTTCGGTACTTAATAATGTATCGATTTTCTGTGGTGAGGAAATTTGGTATGTGCGGACTGTAATTTCAAGCCGATAATAGCATTACATTAAATTACAGCATATTAAAATGGTTACCAAATGGAGGAACTGCAATGCCAACTAATTGGTAGCTAAAAATTCGTAACAAACCTCGAAATTACGCTAAAAAGTATTTTAGATATTGAGTACAGCATGGATTAAACATTGAGATTGAATGCGCCCAAAAGTATGCAATGTGCCTCGCAGTTTCTGATACTTCTACGAAACGTACCACAACTTTGTGATGGGAATTAGATCCTTTGAACCCTACTTTAACCGGAAATTAATAAAGAGACAATTGGAGTGACTTCTGTTCAGTGTTTAATTACGGCAGTTAAACTGAAGACATTTTACCAAAGACATACCATTTTGACAGTTGGTTAGCTAAGCTCGTGAGAAATTGGCTTTTTTTACAATAAATATGCTAAAGCATTATGGAAAGAAAGTGTTGAATGCACGTAAATGCACACAATTTTATAGCATTGATAACATGCGCAGAACTTGCCAAAAAACGAGTGAAAAATAACCAAACAAATTTACATATCAGCATGTGATTGAATCTTATTTAAGGTGTTTGCTCGAATAGAACGAATTGTATTTGTATTTGGCACAGACTTGTTCTACTGGTCAGTTTTTAACAGCATTTCAACCGTAAAACGTCAAAACACAGAACACAAACTAACTTTGGTCATCATAGACCTCATTTAAAAATAAATGCGCCTTAATGTATGCAATATCTAATATTCTAACCGGATCCCGCTTTTTACTTAATATTATATATATAGAATAACGCATAAAAATAAAATTAAATCTCCAATTATTAGTTCCGCCTCTTAACCAATTGATCCAACCGGACAATGGCTGTTTGAGCTCCGTTTTCACTCCGCAACTACACTAACATTTTGAGTAATTACAGCTCTTCAAAATCGTTGATCCTTTCTATTTAACTTTGTACTCCAGCGTTTTTTGCTCCTCTCTCAAGCACACACACACACACACACACACACAGAGTAGTAGTGCTCCAGCTGTGAAGAACATTTTTCCACGCCAGTGACAAGTTAAGCCACCGACAAAAGCCCCCCCACCCGGAAACGTTGGTGTCCTCGCGCTGTGGTAAGACGCTCCGGAAAAGCGATCCTTTGAAATCACTTTGTCATTTTCACTATCTTTTGGGTCCTTCTGGTCCAAACCAAAACACCAACCAGACCGTCTATCGCGGGTGCGAAGGCGTGCATTATCACATGGTGCTTGGTGCGCAAAACACGGACGACACCCAGACTGTAACGGAGTTGAACGGAAAAGCGCCTTCGGTTTTAAAGCTAGCAGACTCTAGAAGACGAGTTGTTTGGCATTGTCCCGACCGGAAAGGATATCCAGTTTTCGTGTGTCAAGTTTCGGTGGATCTTGCCAGGAAAATCCATCCCAAACCTATTATAATGGAGGCAACAACAAAAAAAAAAGGACACCCCAAGTCACACTATCATGGTTGTAAAATTGGGGAAACCGTACCGAAACGACATACGGAATGACAAATAATTTGTAAATCGGTTGAAAAGTTGATTTTCGGCTTACTCTCTCTCTCCCTCGTTTGTCGGGTTTCGAAGTGAAAAGCGAAAGATTCACGCTGGGCACAAAGAAACGACTGTTTAATGTCATCGTTTTCCATTCGGCAAATCCCTGCTTTCCTGCTTCCAGTGTTGGCAGGAACTGGGCGGCCACCGACAGTAAGCAGTCGTTTTGCTTTACCCCCGGGTGAGTTATGCAAAAATAATAGATATAAATTCATTTTTAATCAAAATACATTAATTTATTCACCCGGTGCAAACGCAAGTCCTACGCGGGAACGAAAGCGTACGGACGACGAAGGCCAAAAAGCGTTCGTGCTCAGGTGAAAATACGTTGAAAAATGTTTATTTTCCTAGGGCGGCCATAATCGAGGCCCCGTGGAAAGGTGAAACATTGTCTAGTCAGGTCCTTTCGGAAAGTCGGAAAGAATGGAAAAAAGGGAAGAAAACAACAAAAAAACTTTTCTCTGACATCTCTCCCAGGCAGGTAGCGATTATGCCCGAGTGATTACGAGGACATTCCGGGACACCATTGTACCGGAGGGTGAGCTAAACAAAATTATGTACAGTCACGGGACTCTGTCCGCTACTTGGTAAATCGATTGGACTTAAGTGAAGAGAAGCGAATAAGGGAAAAAAACGCAGCGAAACTTCACGTAAGTTCCCCCGTTAGTACCGTTTACCATAAGGCGCACCCTACTTCCGTCTTACTGCTCATTGAAATTCAACAGGACGAGCACAACAACAAAAAAACAAAGTCGAGAAAGACTAAAGGACGTCCTTTAAGCTTCCGTAAAATTAAACAAACAACTCAACCTGGCCCAGAGGGCAGAGTGTAATCAGTAATGCGGGGTGGGGAGGAGGAGGAAGTAACAGTAGCAGAGGTAAGGTGCGTGCGGGAAATGTATTAGCTTTCGATAATAAACAAGATTATCACATATTTATGATATTTGCATACTGCACGGTTGGTTTAATTAGAGAAGGAAAACGGGGGGAAAACCGTGTGTCCTCACGGTCATGGTGACGCAGACCGGCTGGTGGAAATTAAGTGCTCTCGTTGATACTGAGTATTTTTTGTTATTGTTATAATTATAAGTACACAACGGGAGCTTCAATTAAACATGTTTATCTGCTTTATTGGATGATGTACGGTGGTGGAGGGTTTATCAGAATAGACAGTGTATTCCAATTAGCATGTTACTGTCATAACTATACTTTTTTTTCGTTAGAAGAGATAACTGATGTTGCCATTATATCACGATATATTAAATGGAGCCTAAATGTATGCGATCCGCATAACACAATAACGTTTATTGTGAGTTTTTCTGAATAAATCTACAAAAGAAGGTAGATTGAGCTTAATTACTCTTCAAACTAACTTCAACAAACAATGCCCAATGTTGTATCGTTTCTTTACCAATCCTTTAGTCTAATTCAAGTATTCAACCATCATTGAAAGATTTATTTCAACATCTTTTCTGTCTCTGTCAACCATACTAGAAAAAAAAAACCAGCCCTATTCAACTTCATCTAGACCACCGTTCGCCAAAAACCTCTTTCACCTTCATTAACCTTTTTCGACAGAGAACACTCAACAGTAGTCACGGAACGGTTTTGGCCATCACCGACCTCGGCGGTGGTCATTCGAAAAGGGAAACGGAAGAATTAAAACCAAATCCCAAACCGCCGGGCACGCTGGTGAAGTACCGCGCGGACCATTCGAAATGTCTCACCGCACTCAAGCCTGCCGCAACCAAACGCAATGGTGGAAAATTAAATTATCCTCCGAAAATGGAATCCGGCCAGCAGGCAAAAGGAAAAACTGGACACACAGACGCACGCACACTGAGATACAGTGGTTGTGAGAGAGAGAGAGAGAGAACGAGAGAGTCCAGAAAACACGCGAAGGCGACTCCGGTGTACTCAGACGACGCCAAAGCTAAACCACAGCAGGTCTAGAGTGTAGAGTGCTGGTGTATTTGGCTTTCTTCGTTTTGTTTTTTTTTACGGTAGAAAGATAAAAATTTAATTACCTTCCGGATATCGCATTGCACGAAACCTGCCCGAAAAACCCGACGCAGAGAAGGACAGAGCGAACCCGAAACAGAGCGCAAGCAACAGAAGGCTTTAATGTGTTTCGCTCCCTCGGCAAACTGCTGTCCCGCGCTCGCTGTCCCCCGAGGAATTCCCTTAGGCATCACAACTCACCCGAGGCACAACGCAAAAATGGACGTCGGTTTGTGCCTATTTCACCTTCGCCATCACGGCAAGACGGCGTTGTCGCGTGCTGCCAACATTAAAGCCTACCGCTGCTTTGATGCGCGTCAGATGTCGCCCGCTAGAACGGTTATTATGGTTTTTTTTGGGAACGGTTGAACCGGGTGGGCGAACACAAGGCTTCAAGACATTAGGTAGAGGGGTTCGAGGGAGATTGCAGTAGGCGCGCGGGCGAATGTCCTCAATGTTGCGGGTGCGCTCTACCGCAACACGGTCTGACAAGTACCGAGACCTGGGGACGGGGACTGTCGCAATGAACCTCCTCGTAAAACCAATGAAAGTCACACACAGAGCAGTGACACAGAAATCATTTTTGAGCTGAAACACGCAAAAGAAGACTGCCTGCTTGACGGACTACATTGGGGAAGTTGAATGTTTTTGTTGGAAATTCTAACGAACGATCTTTAGTACAATTCTCACCCAGAATCTTTAGCACAAGTAATTTCTGGAGGCTCGTTTTTGCAAATCATCGCTCTTTAAAGGCGTACTGCGAACTTCCTGCTG